>JAOVYX010016814.1:0-23678 GCA_035668315.1 Drosera spatulata | reverse complement strand
ACCCCTCCCCTCTTTTCAACCGTGTTAGCTATGAGCTTCTCTCTAATATCTTAGAGGTTGACGTAAAGAGAAGAATGTATCAATGTCAGGCTATGATGTGCGTAACATTTGAGCTTTGAAGCCCTTGCTTGTTTAGAGGGGTACTTGGCAACTCTCCAACTCCAGTCCCTCGCCATATTCGAGATGATCATAGCATATTAACATGTATCGAGCATGTAACCCTGCAAGATATGTAGTAAGTTATCTATACTACCATCTAACATTTCGTTGCAAGAGTTGGCTCTAGTTCCTAGCGTGCGCTTAGGGTTTCATGACTAGATAGGTCAGGAAAATTGAAATGTCGACATTGTTGCAGTATATTGATGACTATATATACATGTTTGTTAGACGAGTGCTTGTGATTGTATGGACTCGCATCCTTCACTCAATCTTAAGGATATGGTATTGATAGTATCCTTCAAAGGATTCACTTGTGAATGAAAAGATACTAGAGCACAATAATGGGCTATTTGCCATTAAACTAGTACTGCTTTCCTCCGTTCTATAATATAAACAATACTTATTTATTTAGATATTCTAAAATAAATACGACGTATCATATTTAATAATTTTTTCATATAAACAAGTACCATAATAATCACCATCTGTTACAGTACACTCACTATGTCTTCTCACAACAGTTACAGTAAACCTCATTATCATCAAAAAAATAAATATTTTTTTTCATTAAATTCCACACAAATTCAACACGCACATAAGTTCGTATGTCGAATCAAACCGTTTTCTATATTTTAGAACGGAAGGAGTATTTACTTAAGAACATCTATCAAGGTAACAATAGGGATAAGACTACCAATATCATCCTGTCTTTACCGGTGTCCTCACCCCGCGCTTAACGGGATTATATGTGCACATTCCTTTTTTCTCCTTTTTATCTATCAAGGTAACTGTACAATTATCCCGGATCATCATGGCGAGAAGACGAACAAGTTTATCAGGTCAAACCAGAGGAGACCCAACAAGGGAGTCGTTGATGTGCCAGTCCCGACTAATGTTAATCAGAGACACAACCATCCTCGCGTTCTTTGTGTCCATCCCTAACAATAACATCACTTCTCGTTCAAACACTTCTCTTAGAATTAATCTTCGTTAGCTTTCGTTATACTTTAGGAGAACCAGATTCTAATTATTCAAGCGTCGAACCACTTGAACAACTTAATAAAAGAAATCAACAATAGTATATACACCAAATAATGGTAATTGTTTTAATAAGATGCAAGTGAACAAGAAAGTGGAAACTGAAACAGTAACAAGCAGGGAGGCTAATTGTGTGTTTGGTGTTGTGTGTTGCGTGTTGCGTGAAATTACAACTCTCACTTTTCTACCTCATCCATCATGAAGCGTGATGATCCGTACGCTTAATTTAACAGCAAACACCAAACACAGACAACAGAAGAAGCAGGCAACAAATAACAAACATGCAGCAGCTCATTCTGCAGCTTATTAATGCACCGTTAATTTTGTTTTCATTTCTTTGCTCTGAAACAGGAAATTATATTCAGACTACAACAACTCAAGTACTTCTATCATGAAATGATCAACTATAATACCAAATTTAGTATTCTCATTTTAGATAGGATATGATCATGATGATATATACATAATCTTATCCTTATTAATGATTTTTTCCAAATATCCATGAAAAGCTTCCATCATAGACAATGTCTAAAAAAACGAAATATATGCAGTTTTATCTATGTTATGGATAAGAAAGACGATTACTATATCGTTAATTATGCAATGAAACAAAAAAAAGAAAAAAAACACCTAGAAGATCATCTTTTACGCTTTGCAGCCAAGAAGAAAACAAAGGCATAGATCCAAACATGAATATTCGCAGAAAAGAGCTTTGTTCTTCTCTTGCATTGAAAACCCAACAAACAATCAAGCAAAAGAAGAGCAGAAAAAAGAGAAGAAAGTGAGGGGGGAAAAAAACAAGAAACGTGAGTAGTTAATGATAGACTTTGTCAGTGAATTATGAGAGAAGTACCTGAAGCTATTATTATTACATGGCCACTGGTACTCGCTGTTCTTGTGATCTGTTAGCCGAGTGGGGGCACAACACATACAACACAAGCCCAGAACAATAACATGAGATTGTGACGAGATGAGAGGACTCGAAGAACATGTTCTGATTAGTAATTGATGAAGAAACAGAAACAAAACAAAGCTCTTAATTTCATAATTGTGGTGAGAGGCAGAGCTGAGTGCGTATAATTCTAGTTTATGTGTCACTAATGAATATGATTTAGGAGGATACGAATCGTTTCCTGTCCTAACAGAAAAACATTGATGTTGTTCTTTCATCCAACGATCCAAGACCCCCATAGAAAAACAATTGTTGTTTTCTTGCTCTTTGACCATTGGATGTTCTTGTTGTTTGTTTTTGGACAATAGGGGATCCTCGTCTGATTTCAAAACGTCTTCATAATCTATATGGTATCGGCCGTTATTGCAACACTAACAAGAAATCAAATGGTTAACTCACCTAATATCTATGTCCTTCCACAACCTCATATGGTATTTTACCATCATCTGAATAGAACCCATAAATCAGAACCCATAGTTTTGATGTCATCAACAAAGCAAGCTCATCCACTGAAGCTTTGATATATCACTGAAAATACATATTTAGCACGTCAGCTCGTCTCTTACTCCGCTTATTCATACCTTAAAGCCTAATCACCACCTGCTATATCGTCGATACCATTAATATTCTTTCATTCTCCAAATACTAATTCATCGATCTCCACCGGTTCTTCATGATACGAGTTCTGTCCGATTCCAATCCATCTGATCAATATCCTCTATACCTCGCGGACTCCACATGTCTCATCCCTTTTTATCCCATCCTACTCTCAATAGTTTCCTTTCGGGAACTCGTCTTATTCTTGAAAGCCTCCTTTTAGAAGCAAGATATGTGAAAATGATATATACTCTCGATATCAGATTTTCCCTTCGAAAATCTCGACATTCGGATTCTTTCACGTGCATGTGGTCCTTGAATATGAAAATCACACCTCAAACATCACCTTTCTTGTTCTTCGTTATAATTCTCCCTCTCAAAGTATTTTGGCCTTTGTTACCATGAATTCCTAAAGTTTTCTCCTTGTATATATGATGATGATACAATAACTTCTTAACTAGGGTCCTCAAATGTGTAGCGGGACAACTTACGTACTCACAACTACATCATGACGTTATCGAACTTTAGTTTAGTCCTGAAGGTAAGAACTTCCTCGCCTCGAACTCAACTACTACTGTATTGGCAACTTCAAGAATGACACTCGAACTTATTCAAACATTTAGTCACCCTCCAGATTATCACACTTAAAAACATGCGCAAGCCCAAGTCCACTCAATCAAATGGAAACAATCTTATCATCATGTGTGCAAGCACAATAACCGACGATTGGAAGCTATTAGGGATCATACGTGGGACTAGTAGGTCAAAATAGTTCTAGCTAGTACTAAATCAACGATTTTAAACCGTCAATGCTGGGATTCACTCATCCATCGAGCACATCAAACCAATTAAGAAGCAACGGTGCAATTACTATTTACCAACCGAATTGTACATTTCGGTTTCTTGGAAGGCACGGTAAGGGATCGAAAAGGCAACGGGACGGACCGAAAGCAAAGAAAAGAGCACTTGTACAGGACTTATTATTGGAGAAGAGATCAGAGAACTGTGTAGAACTAAAGGTCATTTAGTTCTTTGGGTAGTATTAGCTACAAAAAGCTTTGGCATAGAAAGCTTTTTGGCATAGGGAAGCTAAGACTAAGAAGAAAGACATAAGTTAGGGTGGAGGCCACCATGTGTTTAAGGTTTGTCCATGTGTATGGATTGGGATAACCCATTACTATGCTACAACTTGAAGTTCGTGTAGCTATCGCCACTCGCCAGAATTTCTTAGTTTCATCGACATGGCTTGCAAACCAAGAGTTCAAAGCTCATCACTTCTTAGGACTAATTGGACAGCAGTAGGACAAAGTAGTATGCCGAAGCGTAGACAAGGAAGGAGACATGGTGTAGTTTTTTCACCTTCTACTTGGACAAATTTTTTTCTACATTATCTCAGATAACAATCAACGAAGAACTAAATCGATATACACACTCGAAAAGTGAGCAGGATTCATAAACAATCAACGAATAAGACAGAAAAAAAAAAAAAGCATATAAGAGAGTATCCATAGCATTCTCGAAGAATCAAAGTACTTAACAATTCACTAATCAGTTTGCTAAACAAAAACACTGTTAGAAGCAGACCTAAAATTAATTACTAGCTGTTAAAATTAGGCAAAGGAAGTTGAGTTTTCTTGTTTGGTCCCCTCATTGAGGGGCAAGTTGCAGCTGCTGCAACCTGTTTTGCACATATCTGTTGCTTTGTCTATGATGGCATAGTCAGTCTCTGTGAGTTTGGTTAGTTGTTGAAAGAGAAAGGTGTGCTATGGGTATGTATTTGAGGGACTTCTTGTGGGACAGAAAAGCAGAAGCAACAGCAGATGCAAACTACAAGTATATAGTTGTTGCTCTGCAACTTAGCTCCCCACTGTAGTTAATGGCAACACATGTTTCTCTCCTCTTATACAATACTACTAGTCTATGAGTAACCTAGTCACCCTTTTCCCCTACCTTTACTTGCAATTCTCAGGTCATCAAGTTTCAAATCCTCAATGAATGCAATAATTTTGTAGATCGAAAGCATATAATTATACTTAGTTCATAAATAAGACGTTTATCTGGAACAGAAGCTTTATCAAATGATTCATTCCAAAGAATATATCCACGGGCATCCATAAGATGTCAGCTGTTGATTTCTGCTTCATAACAAGGAATCGAAGATGACGACCAAGAGAAGTTGGTCCTGGTATAGTAGTGACATATCAGTTACGGAGTATATGAATGACAATGCAAGTGAAGCAAACCAAGCAAAGAAAAAGAAACAAACTTGAAATTGTGAAATTCCAATTGAAAATTTAGTGCTGAAGGCAGGCTATATCTTTTTTTTCCTCTTCCTTTTTGTCTAAAAAGAGGGGGAAAAACAATCAGAACACACACTTTAGTATCTATCAGAACAGTTCTTGGTCAGAAATGGGGTTCATAGTCCATTGTTCAGGGAGAATCCTTATTCCTACAACGGATCCCACTTGTCTATATCCCACTGCCAAGCTATATGTACAATTAACATGTCATACTGTTCAAACAAACCAAACCAAATGCACCCCAACCAATACACACACATAATTTAAGAATCCTATGCTATAAGCCCTACACACAAGGAAGCTCCGATGATCCGTCACACTATCGTATGCTATCAACCATAACCAGCCTCCCTAGGTCGAGTAGTTTAACGTCACACTATGGACCCAAATCAATATAATTTGTCATGGCCTGACATGAAAACCAGTCATCAACATTTGCGTCCAACACTACCCTTTCTGCCTTCTCAAGAACTTGACATCCATAGTTCTTCGAGAAATGTCGTACACAAGCGACTAGAAAACCAGACCTCGTCGAGATACAACCATAACTGGCCAAGGAATCACAACGAGTTCTAGGATTGCGGCCGTTGAAGTAACATGGCGATAGCCGGTCCGGAACGAGGGAGAAAAAAAGTACAAGGGACCCTCTTACAGTCTAGTTTCCATACTGAACCCAATAATTGGATACTACTACTAGTCCAAGCCCCTCCCTGCTCTCCATAAAAGGCCTTAGAATCTACGGATTATAGAGCAAAACATACGTAATCGTCTTAGGTTGATTGCAAGAGGGCCCTCACCACACTTCATCAATAGATACTACAATGATGTTGATGATGAAAAGAGAATGATACAGCTGAAAGTTAGTGTATGCTTGTCCATTTCATCAAAACAAAAAAACATACATACAAATGCTTCTTCTCCCGCAAAATGTGCTAAAAAAGTACCACGGCAAAGAAGAAAATGAGCATATAAACGAAAAACAAGTAGTTTTACAAGTGAAAAAGTTCACAAAATTACCTGTCAAAGCTGCATCTGCTGCTGGTGTCATTTACTCAACCCAAAAGCACATAATGCCATTAATTCTATGCTTTGTCATTTAAGAGCTGGAGAGAGCTGGTGGGGCAGATCAAGTGAATAGTACTCGAGATTGCTACACGTTCCCTAGTCAACACCAGAACATTGTATTTGTGTCTTGCTCGGAACAGAAGCAAGAAGCCTTTGACACTGGATGAGCATTGGCCACGTAGCGTCGCCTAGACAAGAATCCCGGACTGGCAGGGTACAATGATCACGTGGCGTGAAGTGATGTAGTCAATGATGATCTCATTTCAGAAGAATGTCAATAGTCAATCTTGACATGTTACACTGTAGCAGATGCTCTATTTGGGAACTGTATAACTGCCGGCTTGGTCCAATCTCTCAGGACCTGATTCGACAGTATAGCATTATAAGCATCTGCCAACCCTGTCATATTACATGTTCCATGGCATTTGCACCGAATATCACGATTTAAGCATATTACACCCTCGTTGCTTGATGCTGTATCTGTTCCCGTGCAATGTCCAGAAGAAAGTTCGACGAAATTAAGTCGCTGCTCAAGATCAGGTAGCACTTTCACGAACATTCTATGGGAGCTCTCATCATTCTTAACTGTCAAGATGTGACTGGGCAACAACAATATCAAGTAACTTCAACGGTTACTTGGATGGATCAGGATTCACAGATGTTATTGTCGAGGGCAGCATGACGATGAGTCGATGACTCCCATGAGTCCCGTCACAGTATAAGGCAGCCATTTAGAGTCCATAGTATAGGCCATCAATTTGCCTGGTCCATACAGAGTCATAACCCGTTTCGAAGGCACATGAATAAGGTCCAGTGGCCCATCAGCGAAGTTCTCACAGATCAAGGCATGGCACGGTGGTGCGGGGAGATCAATTCTCATCAATATGCTTCCACTCAAGTAGAGACCAAAGATTCCTGATTTCCTTTAACAAGAATCATTCGTATATTCTCATGGACCTGCAAGAAAAACAGTTTCAATTTGGGACAACTCATTCAGTTTCTATTGTTTAGGATGCAGATGGAAGATTTGACCACGTTGCACCATTCGATATCTGCTACAGCTCCATGCGGAAGAGTTTGACGTGACATAAGAATCTTTAACAGGACAATAGCAGGGGCGATAATAGTGGATGGTACCGGGTCAGCAACATGATACTAGGTCATAAGTTCGTTTAGTCAACGGAGTCTCACAAGAGTGCAAGAAAGAACACAATGAGTATCGCCTCCTCTGTATTTGCTTACAAAATGGCAATGCTCCAAAACGGATGCCGAAGACATCACTACTGTCCAACAAGACGGAAGCGCCTACACCGATCCACGAAGAACAACAGTTTGGTCAGTCTTGTTTCCATCAACCACCTACAAAAAAAAAAAAAAAAAAAAAAAAAAAAAAAAAAAAAAAAAAAAAGCACAAGGGAAATCAAGTCAAATGCACATCAAAATCGGCATGTGCTTGCTATCAGAACCACCACATCGAGAATTAACCTCTAAACCATAAACCCTAATCACCGGTAGACAGTCATCAAATTGTTGCTTCTAGGAATAGTCGACTCGGTCACCGATCACATTGACGAACAGTTCTATGATAACCCTAACATCTCTTCACACAAACACTTCACGATACTAAAACAAATAGATAAAACACACAATGCGGCCGCAAGATAACGAAAACACACACTTCTTTCAACTCGAAGCAATGTGTAAACAAATAATCTGATCGAGAGTGATTTGCTCGGATTGTGAGCGCGAGAATAGGGTTTAAGGAGATTTAAGGGGAGATGAAGTGTACGGACCTAAGGAGAGAAGAAAATGGAGAATCCAATGACGAATGAGAATCGCAAAATGGTCGCATTCGGAGAATCAACGGCAAGGATCCTCGCAAGGGGACATCGAAGAATCGAGCGGAGACACTACGCATCACGGCCGGCTTCTGCTACAATTGTGGGTTCTAATCTTAATTTATTAGCAAATCATAGGATTCATATGTTGATTTAGTTGGTTCTATGACAGAAACATACTTAGCCAGAAAGAGTATTAGATATCATAATAACTCCATACCAACAATTGAGCTTCTAGAATGAATGGGTGTACTCATGAAAATTCAAAAACTCTCGATCTGTTCATTAGTCTGCATCTCAATCAACATCAATTATGATATGGGATTGATTCGAGTTCAACATAGTCTTATCCGGTAGTCCATGGTAAGCATTAGTGACAGTTTTATTCTGCATGCAATCTTATGTGCGTACTAAATTCGATTTGAATTGTTGAAATGAACTTGCTCCAAAGGAACATCAGTAATGTTCTGAAACATATTGAAGAGACCGAGCATTTCTCACTATCACGACTGCTTGTTCACTCAACTGCATGCTAACAAGTACACTGAGGCACAAAAGCCACGAAAAAGAAATAACAACAATACATACATCTACAGATTAGATTCTAAGTCATCCAACAGAAACTTGATGTTGCTGGTAATATTCACAATAGTGCTTCCTCATCATCGAAAGTTTGATTACGCTGTCCCAACTTGCTGGTTCAAAAGCATCTGCTTCTTTTTACTCTCGAGGTGAGCAGCGAGTTGAGCGCACTTCCTTCTGGTCTCCTCCAGGTCCTCTAATTTGGATATCTACTCAAAGATCAGAGCCAAAACGAAAACATGAATGGAGATTATGAACATGAAGAATGGGACGAAGTGGAGAAGAACCCTTGCTTGATCTGACACAAGCTGTGTTAAGAATAATGCTTACCGTCTGCTTCAACTCCTTCTGCTTCTGCACATGTTCCTCACATCTGAAAAATGAATACAAACGGCGTATACATGTAAATATCTAAGATGCAAAAACTCCCGGTGAGATCACTTCTATTACTAGAACCAGTGTCAAAAAAAATTGTGGGAATCTAGTACGGCCGTTTTCTTCTAATGTACAAAATAAACCACCCAGCTTCAATGGCCGACTGCATAAGCCTACGTCACAGACGGAATGAAGCCAGAAAGGTTATTGCTAACAATGCAGCAAGTTTCATCTCACTAACCCAAGGCCACATTTCTGACATAGTTTCAACGATGGAAAAATTACTATATCCCATTGCCAATGTCGATAATACCACCCATCTTCAGAAACCTAAAAAAAGGCAAACACAGTTTGCCTGTTTGCTCGTTAACTTACAACCTCTTGACTTCACTCAAGTCTGCAAAAGTAATTTGAAAAACTGGACACGAATAGAATTTCCTCCGAATGCAAGAATAATATTTGAACTAAGAAGTACTGCCACAAATTAGACCCAAACACTGAATTTGATAAAAGGGAGGGAACATATAAAAACTTAATACCTCACAAACAACTCAATATTTTCTTCACATATCTGGTCAATCGTCCGAGATCCTAAATCATTATGGAATCTGCTGGGATCCTGAAAAACAGAAGACAACACAATTCTTAACATCGTATTTAATGCAAAGAATAAAAAGTTCCTCGTCTAAGCCACAAATCCATAACAAAGAACTCTATCGTTGACTAAACAGGGTCAGCAGAAATGTAAGCAAAAAAGTTCCTGCTTACACTGATGGCTGCAGATATGTTCTAGACATTAGTAGTATTTCTCAACTCATTTGTGCGGCCATTTCGAGGCTCCATACTGCTTAGACCATTTCTGGCAGAAGGGGCTACACCGATCATAGATGGACTCTGATGCATTTCGTTCTGGAAATTACTCGCAGAAAGTCCAGTGATTCTGGATCTGCAGGGAACTCCTTTTGCATCCTGGCTGAAGGCATAGGAGGCTGTTTTCCTATTAAATAGCAGTGACTTTTCCTACATAAAGATCAAATATATCAGCTCTATGATACAAACAAGTTAAAAAACCGGAGCTAAGTTTCCTCATTGAGATATCAGACTGCGTGCTTCTACAGCAGCCACAATCACTGAGGAGTGAGGACTACTCGCTGAGGCAGAGATAGCAATAGAGCAAGCACAAAACAAAACAAAGACCTTGTGTAACAGGTATAAGCAAATGTATATATCACATTTAGCAATAGTTTCATGCATACAACATAAGACAAGCTAAGGAAAAAAGAGACAAACCAGTAATCCATAACCATTTGTTTGAGTCGGGCTTCTAGACGAATGTATGGAGAAGATCTCTCAAAATCCTGTTTGTCATGAGCTGGATTTATAAAATTGGCCTCAAGAAAACCTATCATAATGATGAGGAACAGTCAAAACACAGTAGGAAAAGGAATGCAACACCTCCTGAATTCAAGAGATGGCATACCCACGATACATCTTCCTTTGGAACTGCCATCAGGAGTGACCTTCCAGAAAGGCTGACATTGACGCGGAAAACACATTAGTAAATAATGCTTCAAGACCTTAGTTGAGCCTTGAAGGCCCAAATAAACAGCTCAGCCACTATCTGAATTATAATCAGCTGTTCAACAGCCTTTGCAACATCTTGACAAAAACATCATTTGCGTATAAAAGATAATATAACTTGTTGGAAATATCCTTACCCGTATTAGACGATTTTTGTGATACACATTAAATCCGCTCACTCCAAGATCTGGTGCATCTTTTATGAATCCAATAGATACTTTCACCACCTAACCAAACAGTTGCAGCACGTATCACCATAAAATTGGAACCGTTCAGAATTGGAGTAAAACTGTAGGAATCAAATTATTCATCTAATAAAAAGGACCAGTGGACAGGGAGCAGCACAGGCAACTCAAAGCTACAATAACCGCAACGCAACATATAAGTATATCCACAACATGTACGCTCCATCAGATAGACCGTGGTCATTAGAAAGAAAAAAAAAGAAAAGAAAGTTGCGATCAAGTAATAATCGCTAAGTAGGCACCGAAGTTCCGTCATGAAGGTTTGAATGAAAGCATTAAATTTCAGGCAGAAGTATAACTATGGATGAAGCAACTTCATGGCACTGCTGGAGTGAATTTTATTTTCCCACTCAAACAACTAACCAATCAAATGCAATTGGATCCTCTGAAGTTTACAAGTGGAATGACAGCACCTCAACGCTACGTAAGCACAATATCCAAACCAGACTTAGTGACCTCTAAGCTTCAAGAACCACCAAATAGTATATTACCTTGTTTGATGTGACAGCCAGATGTGGCTTATAAGGGACAACTTCTTGGTGCTTGAGATCACTGGCAAGATCAAATTGCTCTACAGGCTTCCCCCTTAAAATAATCTTGAAATTCTTCAACTTCCTTAAGTACAGAATACAAGCATAGGCCTGTAAACTTCAATAAATCAATGACAACATATGGAAAAAGTGAAGCAAACAAAAAACAGAAGGGCCTGGAAACGGATCAAGCTTTACTTTAGTAGAAAAAGTAAGCACACAACAAGAAGTGATCATAGATTAGCATAAGTCACCCTCAAGGAAATCCGGTATGAAATATGGGATTGCAACTGGAGTGTTCTCGTTAATCTTTGCCAAGCCTCCATCGCTTGATTCATCTCTCAACCTGATGTCCTATATTTAAAAACAATTAAAAAAAAGACCAAATAGAATCAATCAGCTTTGTCATTTTTGTATCATGCTGGACAAATCCATGAGGCATGAGCCATGAGCGGTGAGCCATGAACAATCAGGAATCCAGAAATACTGACATCCCAATTTCTATAAAGAGTCCAAAGGCCTTTCAAGCAACTTTCTTTGCACTGGATCCAGAATGCTTAATTTTTCTGAAATTTTGTAATCTTAACCCGTTCAATCCACATCCACTCTTCAAGACAGTTCAAGCGTTTCCCGGGACCAGACCGTTATTCAATTCAAACAATTATTACAATCTTGATAATTTCTTGTGTTATTTCAGACTACAATTTTGTTGTCAAAACCATCAAAGAGAGGATACGAGATATCAGAGAGGTAACTTTTAACGTGAAACAGCATGAAACATGAGAACTTTGATTCCATCTTGAAGCTCTACTATGGATCTATGAACAATGCTTTTCTACTTTAATCTATAAAAGAACTGTTTAACATCTTTACAGCTATCTACTCAACTGCACCAAACTACGGATGCAAAACATTATACTTGATAAACTCCAAATCATAGAGGTTTAGAACTCCGATAGTGAGAATCCTCACTCAAAAATAATAGCAAGTTCACCTCGCAGGAAGTGTCCAAGATGAAATTCTAGCTGCAATTAGCTCCAAATAGCATCATCACAAAGAGAAGTAATTTTTCATCGAGAATATCATCTTGTTGCTATCTTTTTCTTACTTGCGATTTTACTTTCTCTTCCTTTCAGGTGAGGGAGAGGCAGCAGGGTTGTCGAGACAGCACATGATGAAGTAAAGAGGGAAAATACCTTATTATCATCATCAAAGCTGAGCTCGTATATGCCTTCATCATTCAGCCAAAGGTTGTAGATTAATATTCTTGAGCCATGGGATCCAATACCATCAAACTGCAGCAATAAAAAACAGAAACAAAAATAAAATTTGTTAAGTAACAGGAACTCAAAAAGAAATGTTAGAATGCTTTGATAATTAGAAATGACGCCATTTTCTTGAGTTCACTTTGCAGATTAAACTATGAAGAGAGATGGCTTTATGACAAGCTCAATACAAAATTATGGAGGTAAGTTGGTTGCATAACAAATTTCTTTAAAATTGACTGCAAAGTTAAATACCAATTTTATCATTATCTACCTTCAATAAAGCTCGATGTTATCCCCAATTGTTGCAAAGATAAAAATCTCACAAGTAGTTGTTTCAAATCTGCACTAGTTCTCACAAGGGACAAACTACAAAGAAGGACAAGACTTCGTTGTTTCATACCTGGGACATGAGCTCTTCTTTTGTTCCAAAAGGAGACCACTCAATAATTGTATTCAAATTACTAGTCCAATCATCAAGAGAACTGTAGATTATAGGCTCCGCCCAATTGTTAGAGATGTCAAAATCAACCTGTGAACAGAACAGAAACTTTAATCTTTATGCTAGGCGAAAGAGATAGATAACAACGTTGCTACTTTCTAGCCGAGCTTTTAATCATTGCGACAAATCTCACCATGGGAACAATCACATCATCCTGGCCTGTCTGCCTCAGAAAGGTATAGGATAGAAGACCGATACTTTGTGTATCCTGACTGGGCATGACAAAATAATTGACAGATTTATAATGTCAACTTAAATGAGCATCAAGAATGAATTTAGACTTTTGGGACGATAAAGTAGAAAAGGCAAGAAATCAATTGCATCAAACAACAATATAACCAATCATCAGAATCACTAATCAAAACATAGTCAGCAAAATGCAACGTTGCAAGTTTATCTTGCATTTGTTCAATCAAAATAAAAGGATGAATAATGAAGACGAATCTGGAAGCTAGAAAGCCGGAGAAAAACATGGATGATTCTGGGATGAATACCAAGTGAATGAGCGAATAAGCAATGCCCACATTTTTATAAAAGAACAACAGTAGTGAATGTTTGAAAAGAAGCGCTAATCAATTTCAAAATTTCTATGTTGAATCATTTCTGAGAGCCATGGGATTGTCATTCCTTTGTTGCTTGGTGCAATTTAGATCTTAATACTTCACCTAACTCATTTCCAATCTAGGATAATAAGCAGCACATGTAACCACCTATAATTTAGCATATGAGTTTGTGACAAGATCATCACTAACTCATAGTACCTTAGCTACATATTGGTTACTATTGACTTCGTTTACAACTGACATAATCCAAGATCAGCCACTTTGGTCGAGAATGTCCTGATTGTCCAACTTCTCAGCCTGATAGCTAAAATCCTGTGTGGATTTCCTCTCACGAGTAACGAGCCAACAAAATTGGGTATTAATTATGAGAGCCCAAAGAACAACAATATGAGAGCCAAAAGAACAACAATATGAGAGCCAAAATATATATCTATTCAGCTCTTACAATGTAACATATGCTAGAGTACTATCAAATCTTTTATACAGAATACGAAGAGAAAGATGAGAAAATTACCCAGACCGGGTTGAACGACTGAAGACAATCACATCAGCACCCAATCGCATGGTGCTTGTTTTAAACCCATTGCCATCTACCAGAAGGTGAGAGAGACTTTAGATCAATTACTCCGAAAGCATAAACGAATTGGAAAATGGAAGAAAGATAAAGAGAAACCATATCAGGTTTTAAAGAGCACCCATGTTTAAAGACACTGAAATAACCACTAATTCCAATGAAGTACTTAGAGCACGTAAAAGGAATCTAATCCAGCATAAGATGCAAACGACTTGGGTTTTAAACAGTATAGAGTGTTCTAAGTACTCACATTGGCCAATATTTGTGGTGTTGTTCTTCGAAGAATAGCCCAAGCTCATGCATTTTCTAATACGATCAGGATCCATTCCACCCCCATCATCTGCATAAAGCTCCCAGGTTAGTAATGTAGAGAATGTCTATATGGCCTTGGCTCACTGCATATCCAAATACAACTTAAAATTTAGAAAAATGAAATCTCCCCTTCACCCAACTTACCTTGAAAAACTAGTGCGGGAGAGTTATCTCGTGGGTTCACAATTTTATCGACTTTAACAAAAGTTGCTCTATTGGGTATCTGGTATTACAAGAGAGCAACCAGTTGGCACCAATGAGACTAAACATAAACACTCAAGCAAGGCAGCACATTCAGTGAGTTCCAAAATTGCTGGTTAACTCTATTCAGATATCAAATTGTACATTAAAGCTAATTGAGTCATAAAATGATAATAATGGCATACTAAAAATCAATCCCATGGGCATGGATTTTGGAATAACAAATGAAACGGTGTTTGTGTCTAGGTTCTTATTCAGAAGAAAGAGACTATGATTGTATGACACGTGGTTCTAAGTCCATAAACACAGTTCTAGATTGTACCCACTAGTCATAGAACTACAATATGAAATTGGCAGATAACAGATACTGGAAAAACTAGTTATTCACCTCATCAACTGCATTGTCCAAGAGCTCAGCGATTGCTGCAAAAGGAAAACAGGAGAAGAAATGTTATTTGAAATGACCTCGAATACAATGTAGAATTCTGAGTACACAACTACACATAGATTGAAATCACATTCACAAAGGAACCAGAACACAGTCGAAACAGGAGACGCACACGGTGGACAATCTCGATTTCATCTCTACACAACAGATAGTATGCTACATCTTCAAAATGCTACATTACCAATCAAACAATACATCAAAAACCCACCTCCAAATGCCCATTTATGAGAAGTCGCATTCGAGTGGAGAAACTTCGGATGTACCCTCGCATGCTCCAATTCACCTGAAACATCCAAACAAAACATCAAAATCCAATTCACGCGATAATCAACAAAATCAACGATCCATCATTCGAACCCGACCTTCGAGTTGCCGAACTTTGGTCGACGCAACAACCTCGAACGCCCCCGCCTTCCAGAAACTCCGACACTCAAGCCTCAGCTTCACATACCCTCCTCCTCCATCACCTCCCGCCACATTCTCGGTCCCCGAGCCACGCTAACTACTCGGCGATGTCAACCGGCTCCTCGGAAACTGCGTTGCGGCTCCAGCCCCGTTGCCAACGAGAACTGCTTCTCCTTCGTTGTCGCTGCTCTCGATGTCGACGACTTCTGTCGGCGGCATCGGTGAGGGAAGAGGATTAGGGTTAGGGTTAGGGTTTTGAGGGAATGGAGAGTTGGGGGTGGTGAGAGGAGTGGGGCTAAAAGAGAGAGGAGCGGACGCCGCCTGCGAAGGTGCGGCGGAGCGGGAGACGGAGGCCACCGGCTGCGAAGAGGGCCGCGCCGGGTGTAGGAGGTGGCTTGTTTGTTACTCCGACTGATTGTTCGGAGTTACTCGCACGGTCCCATAATAACCGTTGGAAATTCTTTTTTATATTTTATAATAATTATAATATGTTTTTATTTTAAAAGATTTTATGAAAAAATATAAAATCAATTAAATTCATGTATAATATATCTATTATCTTTTTCATAATTATAAACTCCATTATCATAAAAAAACATAATCAAATTCTATAAAAAAAATCAACACATATAAAATACTGTGTCGATCAACTTATAACATTTATTATGACACGGATGGAGTACTACTTATTCTCTCCTAAACAAGCGCAACAATTCTACGATAAATTTTGATCAAATCCAATGTTGTCTTTACATAAATTTGTCATGAAACATTCATCGTAATATAAATCATGTATTTCATATGACGTATATTACGGAATGATCAAGGATTGTTTGATCAAGATCAAATACGTGATAAATAATATTAAACTGGAGAAGATATGATCTTACTTTTTCTTTTTCTTTTTTGGTTTTGTGATACACCTAATTTTTACTTTCTCCTTTCCCATAAAATATGGACCAAATTATTTATTTACTTTTTGATTTTGCGAGATAAAAAAATGAGAAAATAAAACGAGACGAAAAATTAGTGGAATGAATTGATAGTATATAAAATAAAAAAATAAAGATATTTTGGTAATAAAACTATAGCAAAAAGTTTCTACATAAAAAAAATCTGTATTTTTTATAAGATATTCAAACTAAGAAAATATTATATGTTCTTTGAGATGGAAAAAGTAATATTATTTGATAAAGATTAAGTGTAAGTCGATTAGTCAAAAACACATGACTCAACGATAAACTCTTGTATAGTTAACCGGTTGTCATCTCCAATCCACATGCGCAATTGAATAGTAAGTTACTCCTTGTTTTTTACAATGATTATAGTATTTTAACCTGCTTTACTATTGAAACAAACTTTAACCCTTATAATGAGACGATAAAACATAATTTTTCAAAAATCTAAATGATTATTTTAAATATATATATATAATAGTATCATATACTATGTACGGAATAATAAAAATATGTCCCAATAAAATTATAATATATTTTTTATGTCCTATAAAAAATACAACATTATGTTATTTGGAAATATTTTGCTTATAAAAATATCAAAACACACTTAGTACCTTACTACTCCTCCTTCCTAAATAAATAATGATGACACATATTTCAACACGTTCCGTTTTTATTCTTAACGATGTCAGAAAAATTTTAAATTGGATCAAGATTAAAATTCATAATTTAAAATATTATTAATATCTCACAATAATTTTTATAAAAAACGACGTTTGATAATACTAAATTAGATCTCAAAATGTGTGACATCGTAATTTATTTTCGACGGAGGGAGTAGTTTATTCGCTTGTGCAATAATGCACGGTATAAAAGAAAACGGAAAAACCGTATTGGTTGTACGATGTAAGATATAGATATGATGTAACTTTTTAACTAATATAATAATGATAGAGTAGTTTTATATATGAATCATTTTATTTGTCAAAGATTTGTAAATGAAATATTATTCTCTTCGTTTATTTTGATTAATTATTAAAATTAATATTTTATATCAATCATAGTAGTTTTTATGGATATTTGATTTTAAACTTTATCTCGTAACACTCAACCAAAATATAGCTACTGATCGATAAATCTTATTGAATTATTTTTTTTAATTTGACTATGGATTTTATTTATTTTTTCACTAATATTATTTGCAACCATCAGATGAAAAAAAATAAGCGGTCGAGATTAAAAGATCTCAGTCGAAAACAAAGCCATCCTCATTTGCTTAGTATATATCCCCTGTTTCATTCAAATTGGAACGTTGCGTCATCACTGCATTATTCAACATATATTTTAAGGAGTTTCATTTTTCGTCTTAACGACGTAAGAAAATTATAACATTGGAATAACTTAAATTATCATTAGTGTTTCACGATAATTTTGCATAAAAAAAGATGTTTGATCGCCCTGTAGATAATTCATAACATGAATAACTTTATTGTTGATATAGAATAACGTTGTAATTTGAAAACAACGGAAGGAGTAGTATAGATATCACACCAACTCATCTCATTATTTCTTTTATTTATTTTTTCTCACTCATTTCACTTTTTTCATTCACAATAAAAAACAAATTAATTTCTATATCAAAAATCAACCTACAAAATAAATTATTATATAAAATCAATCTATTATATTTATAAAGATAGAAGAATTATATAAATATTGTAACCATTTTGTGGCCTCAGGAGTATTAAGAAAAAATAAAAATAATGTGAGACCAGGGAGAGAATACATCACTATCGTACGAATCAGAATTTATGTCCATGAAATCGATAAAAATATGTTGCAATGTTTTTAACGAGGCTCGAATCACCAGGGCAAATACGGATTTTCAAGTAGTATCAATATTCGTATATATATTCTCCAACCTACACCAGCCGCTATCAAGTCTAGAAGAATCATACAGTTCTCTCGTACACACGGAAAGCGTTTTCGTTTTCGTTTTCGTTTTCGTGTTGTGAGATTTGATCATCGACGATGGCACGAGGGGAAAAGGGACGGGTGATCAGTTGCCACACGGTCGAACAATGGAACCAACAACTCCTAATCGCCAACGATTCCAAAAAACTTGTATGTATGATCTTTCTCTTATGTTCTTCCTCTGAATTTATTTCTTAATTAACCGTGTGATTTTTATAAAATTGTTTTTGTCGGTTAATGCGTAATCGAATCTGGGGTTTTTTCAGGTTTGATTAGTAACCAAGATTTGTACATAAATCGATTCGATCATATGGGGTTCCTGTGATCCAATATGGTGTCGAATTTTCGATTTGGTTTGTTTATTGATATGTGTACGGATCAGGGAATTGACCGATTGGGTTTGTGGGGTTCTTGTTCACATGACCCTTTGTTTTTTTTAACTTCTCACATTGTAGAAATATACTTCTTTTCTTTTTCCGTTTTATAATATATACAATAATTATTTAAATGGTGATTAAATATATATAATATTTTATATTTTATAATCTTTTCATATAAAAAAATCAAAACAATCGTTATCTATTATAATACATTCACTATCTTTTTTCACAATTGTTATAATACATCTCATTATCATAAAAATATATACTTTTTTCATCTCATTATTAAACTGTTCTTATATTATATTTTGAAACGGGGATAGTTTGAGATTAGACCCAATTAACAGGAGCTTTGGCACGGTATTTGTCAAGTTAAAATGCGTTATATGGAGATACTATGAGAGGGATCGGATTTATCATGCGACGAAAAGAAATGATGCGGCAATTTATGCAAGATAGCCATATACTGGAAGAGAAGAGATATTTTGTGTTAGTATTTGTTGTCTATATATTTTCAATACATAATCTATTCATGGGTCTAGATGGATTTATATGGTATTATCAGCTAGATGGTTATGCTCTTACATATGATCCAGCTGTGTTTTGTTCACTGTCTTGTTTTTTGTGTGAATCGGTGGCTTGATTCGTAAGTGATGATTAAATTCAGACTTCCGGATAGTTATGGACGAGAACACATCAGATGACTCTATAGTTTATCAGTAGTAGTTTAGATGGCATGATGGACGGCACGTTGTAGCATCAGCATTTCTGGTATCAAACTGTGTTCCGTGACGAAATGTTTTAATATTTGACTAATGCTTGTTTTCCTTTATATAATGTTGCTGCTGCGGATGATGACATACTAATTTGGTTCATGCGTGTTGTATATAATGTTGTTATTGCTGTTGTTGTCTGTGCTACCGCCAGATGGTTGTGGACTTCACTGCTTCATGGTGCGGATCATGCCGATTTGTTGCACCTTTCCTGGCCGGGCTCGCAAAGAAACTTCCCAGTGTCATCTTCGTTAAGATCGACATCGATGAACTGCAGGTAAAGTAAAAGTTCTTTTCTTGTTTCCCCAGCCTTTAGAATTAGTTCAGCTTCGACCGTCTTTCTATGCTAAAAGAATGAAGCGAGTATTACTTTGCATGACAATAGTTGATGATACATCCTGTGTTCTGTCTTTTTACTCATGCTTTATATTTCAGTCGGTGGCATCTGACTGGGCGGTGGAGGCGATGCCCACCTTCATGTTCCTGAAAGGAGGGAAGATCGTCGACCAAGTGCTGGGAGCAACGACAGATGAGCTGCAGCAGACTATCTCTAAGCATGTGCCTTCTGCCTCTGCCTAATATAATCTCGGTATTGCGTGTTATGGCTCTATTTTCCCTTAGGTTGGCGGCCTTGGACCTCTAAATATATCTTCACTAACTTTCTTCCATGCTCGTTTAAGTTGGTTTTTGGATTCTGTAACATTTTTTCCTTATTATATGCCAAAATCGCGTGACTTTATGCTCTGTTTAAGGTTGTTTCTGAGACCCTGTTAATGGTACATTGGTTCGGCTTTCACATGCTATTATTAATTGTACCTTTGCGCTCTGTTTAGCTTTCCTGATTCTGGAAACCGTCCGTTGCTGTTCGAGTACAATTGAAAATATGAAAATATCTCCTTTTCCCATCAGAAAAATAGACAGAAAATAAGATTTACAGTAGCAATGAAGAGGCTTTGTTACTCGACACGAGATGTGCTGATGTAGCTTGCTCTTCCCAAGTTAAAGCTAAACATTCTTCTGCAATCCCTGCTGACGTTAAAACGACAGGAATCGAGATCACATACTTCGACCATGAGAAGTAGGTCGGTTAAACACGACAATCTACAGAACCTAAACATCAAACAGAACACTATTACAACTTACAAGTGATAGAACAGAAGAAGCTTGCCTAAAACGCCTTGCATCTCACTGCCCTTTTGAGCTTGGTGCGATGCTGACCTACAAAAAGTAAAGCGTATTCTATGGAATCTACGCCTACTAGGCATCTCCTTGATGCTTATTCTTCTTTCGGCACTCCATCAGGCGGCGTCTAAGTCAATGGCGGGAAGTGTTCTTTGTAAGACTTCCTGATCAGTCCCCTGAATTAGCTAGTTGAGACGTTGGATATGTTGCAGAGGCACAAACTGCTTCAACGGATAGTCGCTTGTGTACGTTAGGACAAGGGACTTGTCCGAAGTTGCTGTTTGAAATGGTCACTGCACACTGCTGCTTCCCGATACACCTCTGAAGGAAGACGAAAATCAATATAATCAGGGAGACGAGAATAGCAGGATCATGTATAACAACCGAAAAATGGTTAGTATGACTGATCTCAGGACCGAGATCATATTCTAGGAGAAAACTAGCCAATGGAACTATGAACCAAGAAACGTATCACTACCTTCTCCAAGACCGAGTACGAGGCAGCTGCATGGCACGTCCCTTGTTGGAAAGTTCCGCAGGTTCCCAAAGGAGTTCCGAAGCTGGCGAACTTTATAGAGGCAATATATTGGTTTCCGGCACAATGCAAGTGGACTTTAGGCCTGTGCAGCTCCTCTGTTCTCCCATAGCTCTCAATGTGCCAATTCTTTAGCGTAGGGTGGTACTCCGACACCTCAGCACATACAGTGCTCATCGATCTCTTCACGAGAGAAATCTTGGTGGGATCTCCTCCAAGCTCCTCGAAGACAACAAGTAGATTATTTGTTGGCTTCAACCAGGAGCGTGGCACATGATACCTGAAGAGAAGAAAGTAGCTTGTCAAATGAGAAAGCATAGGATGAGATGGTTCAGCAAGTCATCATATGATGTAGAGTTTTTGATGTTCACGAGCTTTACCATCTTTGTGTCAGCCCTCCGCATCCAGCTTGACATTTGGGTGGTCTATAAGTCCCGGCATAGCTACATCCGTTGCATTCTCCATTAGCATATGCAGTCCAATATCTACCAATGCTTTCACCATTCACCCACACTTGTCCTTTCCCCATGCTGATCATGTCAAGAGCCAGTGGATCATCGCCGTCAGGAGCATTGTAATATGCCTGCAGAAATTCCCGTTACACATATATTAGTTAATAATTCACGTGGCCGATTGCATGTGTTTCTTGATGCTGTGCTGGTTTACCTTATGCCACATCAAAGGCTGTTGTTTTTGTATAGCTGCTGCACTGTCCATCCACTCCACGGATGATATTCCGCTCGGAGAAGCAAGATTCATGGACTCACCTTTCATCCCAACCTGTTGAGAAATATCATCAGCAGCATGCAACATCCTTCAGAAATATTCAGGTGAGAAGCTCCTAGCAGGAGGCAACGAGGAACAGGTAGTTTACTAGGATCAGTTTTCGCTAGCTGCTGAACGTGCAAGGAGCTCAACCATAGGGCGTTGCAATCGGTTACCTGATAACTCCATTTCTGCCAAGACAAGTCACGGTCCCCTTGGTTAAGGCCATGCAGAACAACTGGACCCAGGATCCCAGCGTTCCATGACTCAAAATGTCCCCCGACATTCTACAAGGAACGCGAAATAGAGATTTTAGCCAGAAGTAATATTGGATTCTCTAGTCATCATGGAGAGAATGAATCATTCCAGAAAGGGTGTAAATCTATAAGAAAAGCGAAGCAATTAGAGAAGTTTTACCGGCAAACCAACGGCTATGCTCAAAAGTGAGATGGCGTTTGTTCCGGCGTTCAAATTGATCTTTTGGTTGAAAGAAAATCTCCTGATCTCCCTTGTCCCGTAGGCAGATCCTGAAAGCCAATGTCCGAGATCAGCAAGAGAAGGAATCAGATACTAATGCGCTCAAACCCATAGGAAACTGTCTTTTGTCACATACCTACAAGCTGCCCGTTTACGAAAGCATGAACTGCATGGCCTCTGGATTGAATGATGAGAGACGGTTGTTTCCCACCACGAAGGAAAGACTCAGATGGACTAATATCAACACTGCAAGAAAAAAACCAAAAGATAAGAAGTCAGGGAATTCTTCAGAACTGATTACGTGCTTGCTTGAATGAAGGTCCCAAGTGTCCTTGCAATCTGTCTGATCTAGATGACAAGAATTACCTAGTTTTGTACCAAAGATAGTCGCTTGTATCTCTGGTCACATTTATTTGCTCCAAGAGACCAAGGGCGGACATTATTGATCTGCCACCAAGACCAGATACATCTTCGTCAAAGCTCTTCCACGAGGATATCTCTGCATTACTCGGCAACATTTCCATATGTGAAGTTTGGACTCCCACCTGTTATTGTGATCACAGAAGTTTATTATCAGTTTAACTCAACCACCTTGCCCAACATGTGGAGTCCCTTTTCTTTGCAGGGGAGAAGAGCACATTACTTTGGCGGTGTTGAATACGACGTTTCTGCAATCAGGAAGAATGCTGATGGACCAAGGAGGCAAGGTGTAATGCATGTTATTGAACAGCAGCTTCACAGGTGAGTTTGTGTCATAGTTAGCCAAAAACGCGACACATCCTCCTGTCTTTGGGTTATATACATGAGCCTGAAGAACAGGAAGATATCTGAGTTTGGTAAAATTGATTAAAGAAACTCTTAACAAATTATCTTTGACATAGTCGAAGAGAAAACCTGCTGCCGAGGCCCATAAGATGTAACAGTAGGATCGGATGAAACTAAAGCTTCCTCGCATAACTTAATGGCCTTATGAAGCTCCATTAGATGCCCGTACTTAGGTTGCCTGATCAGACCTATGAATTAACCACGACGACAGTTGGTTACATGACAATGATGTCAAGAGATGCTTGTTTTGTAAGTTCCCTCACGTAAGCAAGAAGG
>JAOVYX010016813.1:0-23685 GCA_035668315.1 Drosera spatulata | reverse complement strand
ATCAGGAAGGTCTTCAAATAATTCCCAGCTCAATTTCCTTGCTGCGTATCAGGTGCACCTACAATAAAATAAATAGTATAAATACCCTCGCATTAATTTAAAATAGGACATTCATGTGTGTACAATTATATTTGTACATGCTAATATAAGGTTTAATGTTTGATTTAAAGGGAAAAGGGTTATTCCCCTTTCCCTTTAACCCACTGCCTCTGCACAGAGAATTCAGGAGGCCGGGTCGATGGCCTGCGACGGCGGCCGGGCGTCGGATCGCCGGCAACGGCCGGATCCGGCCCACCAGTGGCCGGCAAGGTGAGGCGAGGCAGGGCGCGAGGCAGGGCGAGCTTGGCAGGCGACGCGAGGGTCGGGGCGACATCGGGCGGGGCAGTGGCGGCTCCGGTGGCGCTGGCGACGGCTGGATCTGGAGAAGGCCCTGGCAACGGCGGCGATGACCGGAGGTGACGTCGGGGAGAGCGGTCGGCTGGGCTTCGGCCCGGGCAGTGGTGACGACGGCTGGGCTTCAGCCCCGTGCAGCAGCTCTTGGCCTCGGCGATGGCGGCTTCGGTTGGAGGTGGTAGCGGATCCGACGAAGGTGGCGATGGGCAGAGCGGGCGGCGGCTACGACAGCGGGGTTCAGGGAAGAGTGGCTTGGGCAGGGCGTTGGCCTGGTTGGACTTCGGGCGAGGGCGGCGCGGCTCCGGCGGATTCCGATGTTCAGGGGATAGCGGGCTGGTGGCTGGATCTGGCGGGTTCCGACGACGACACGGCAGCGGAGTCAAGGCCGGCGTCGGGACGGTCGGATCCAATTGGGAATTTCGACGAGACGAAAACAGAGACGAAACGAAGACGATACGAGAATACTTACCCTTTTGATTTCTCTCTGCTTTCGACTGGATGTTCTGTTTGATGTGAAACCCACGTGCGCATAACAATATATATTAACAGGTTGTTCAGTTTTTTACGGAGAGAATTATGGGCTGTATCTCGTGAAAATAACTACCTGCTATCTTTCTTTTTTTTTTTTTATTTACAAAATTTCAGGGATATTACAGCAGCAGTGGAGAATACCTGAAACAGGAGCAAGACGAATCTATATCTTGTTAACTTTGTCAAAATTTTAACCTCAGACTCGTATGCAAAACACATGCAGAAAATTGTAATGATCATATAAGCAAAACTCATAACACCACAGCATGGAGGGAAACAAAGAACACCCACACAGCAATTTAACGAACCTTTTGGATAACACATGAAAAGCAAAGAAGAATAACATGTATACGAGCAATGACATTGTCACGGGCACCATAACACAACATTTTGTCACAAACAAGGGAAATTTTTTCTTTATACTACTTGAATGCATTCTTAGCATGCTAGTATGTGTCATCCAGCCAAAGTAGAAGCTAGTACAATACCAAGTTTACTGTCATGAACCCTAAGCCTACTATGAATTTGTTCTTAGTCACCTAATAACTAACAATCCACAAACCCCTACAATGCAGAAAAAGATAGAACAATAAAATTACAGCTAGTGAAACCAAAACCATTAAAGGCAGTATGACGACATCCTCCTAGAGCGCTAGGTTACCCGATTCTAATTTAGGATACAATTTAATTAACAGTTGATCGAATGAGTATTTGTGATAACAAAATGTCTAAACTCACCTGGCACTTTTTCGTAGGAATAGTTGTGTTCCTGTTGATCAGTCTGGTGAAAACACCCCCTAGAGTTTCAATACCAAGTGACAATGGAGTAACATCAAGGAAGAGCAACTCTTTCACATCTCCACGCAGAGCCTCATCCGGATTCTCCCCTTTGCTCGGCTCCTTGCCAAAAATCTCAGCAACTAACCGTTGCACGTCTATACAAAACTAATACGTTAAAATTGATTTATTTGAAACGTATTAGTTTTGGGCTCAAAAAATTTAATATATCTAAAAAAAACTGATACATTTATAAAAAAAATAATACATCAATATAAAATTTAATAAGAAAAAATTGATTCGTTTCAATTGACTTTCAATTGTTTCAAACGATCAAACTTTCAATTAAGTTTGATCAATTTTTTGAAAATTTTTTTTAAACAAGATTTTACAAAAAAATCTATTTTCAGAGATTTTGGTTTCAAAAATCGCACTCCCCCTCCTTCAAGCCTCACCGGTCTCCACCACCTTTCTGTCTCTCTTCGCGTCAGCCAGCCACCACCCAACCACCACTCTCTAGTCGTCGCCACCCACCCACCACCAGCCTCCAATTCCTCACAACCCACACAGTCCAGCCTCATCGTCGTCATTGTCGTCCCACTATCAACCCCTTTCCTCGATCCCGGACAATCTCCGTCGTTGACGAACACCATCACCACATCAAAACCCTAATCGCCTAAATCGAAACCCCCAAATCCATGTCATCGATGACGGAGAGTATCTTCCTCGTAGATCTCGAGTCCCACACCGACCCTTCGATCTGCAGAGATCTCGTCGGTGGCGGAGGAGCTCGGCGATGGAGGAAGAGGAGGGTAGTGGTGGAGCCGATCCTCCCATCCAGAGGAAAAAAAAGAAAGAAAGAATAGGAATATAAAAAAATAGATAAATTATAAAAGGATTGATGTTTGTTGGTAAAAATGATAATAATATTTTTTTGAAAATAAATCACAAAAGTGACATCATAAAATTTTTTACTAATTAAATTGTATATGTATTATAAAATGATCAAATGGTATTTGATAGAAAAATTAGAGTTTGTATTGAAGCTTGTTGATTAAATATACATATTGTAATTAGTTTGGAATAAAAATGATGAACATGTTGACACCGAAGAAGCAAATGTATACTCAATTCGAATTAGGTGCTATAGTTCAATCTTATGACTTGAGGTGTCGAGAATGTTTATTTCAGTGATAAATAATTTTTTTTTTAAATCGTATGTGTAATTAAGGATCCATCATAGAGATATGATGCATCAATAAATAGATTTCCTTTTAAATATTATAATCGTTAACTTCTTAGTAAAATATCACAATAGACACGATATTAAAATTTAATATCGATGTTAAAATATATAATACAAAGTTTTATCATGCATTCGGATTTTTGTCAAATTTGATTTGAAACATGTTTTATCATCATTGCTCTGACAATGACTCATGCTTGTAACCTTCGAGCAATGAGAAAGCTCATTCAATCGTGGCTCTGGTTTGTTCCAGGTTGTTGTGGATCTCATCTCCTTGGTTTTCCCTACCATGGAAAGGTGACCAAATCATAGGGAATCTCCAATCTCCAGTCTATCTTTTCACTAACAATTTCCCCACCACAATACCACATTCATCTGTTCCTATCATACACTAACATGGACAGCATTGGTGCCAAATAATTATCAATAACCTCATTTTTAAATGATTGAAATAGACTACATATTAAGAGTATTATCTCAAGTGCACGTAACTCTTCTCCAAATTTTACTAGAGACATAGATTCAGACTCGTGTAACTAAAGTGTATTATTGCATCAACATCATTATCGATAAATTTGATCATTTGTTATCCATCATATATACAATTACATGGGTTAATGTTTTCATTAAATCATAACATTTTGAAAACAAAATTATAAGTTTCATAATAATTATTGATATCGAAATCTCATTTCTTAATTTCATGATCCATATCACGATAAATTTTAACCTATTAATATCATTTTACGGCATCACTGGACAAGTAAATCCTAATACTATTAATCTAACTAACATCACCCCCAAAATGTACGAATCTCCCAAGCACAACCTCACAAAACCTATCAAACCCCTAATCACTTTCTTGTCAAATAAGAAAAATCCCAAATCAAAACCCCACAAACCTCACCACCTCTCATCTCATCTCCATTTCTGCATCAAAAATCCCCAAATTCTAGGGTTTTCAAAAATCCCCAAATCCCAGGGTTTCCATCAATCTCCATCAATGGCGGACGATCTCACCTCAACCCCAACCCCAACCCCTTCCTCTTCCCCTCCCGCGCCGTCACTTGGTCACTCAGTGATCCCAATCGTGAACAAGCTCCAAGACATTTTCGCACATCTTGGCAAGAACCCGATGTTCGATCTCCCGCAGGTCGCCGTCGTCGGGAGCCAGAGCAGCGGGAAGTCGAGCGTCCTCGAGGCGCTCGTGGGACGGGATTTCTTGCCCCGGGGGTCGGATATTTGTACCAGAAGGCCGCTGGTGTTGCAGTTGGTGCAGAATAAGAGGAGGGCGGCGGATGGTGCGGAGGAGGAGTATGGCGAGTTCTTGCATTGGCCTGGGAAGAAGTATTATGATTTCGATGAGATTCGGAGGGAGATTCAGGTGTGTTGTGTTGGTTTGGATTGGAATTGATTGATGTTTGGGGTTGTTCGAGAGGATTTTTGTTGTGATGGATCTGTTCTTGGTGTTTCGAATCGGTCACTGTGGAATGCGATTGTTTTGAAGTTGTTGCGAGATAGATAACGAATGGGATAGTGAGGGATGCTAATGTTTAGTATTACAACTTGTGCCTTTAGTTTGGTGGATATGAGGATTTCATTTCTTTTCGGTGTTTAATGGGAAAAGAACACCGATTAAGTAACATTTCGTGTGAATGTTAGTAGAACAGTGGAATTTCCATTTTGTTATCACGTTTTGTATCAGAGTTTTACTTATTTAACCATTACTGTGACATGTTATTAACCACTTTCTTGTCCATGGTTTGCTACTTCAACTGGTGGCTCTAAGAAACAAGGGATAGAATGGGTAAAAAAACTAATGACATGCAACTAGAAGTGCATCTTTTACTGTGGTTAGAAGCTAAGAAAGTTATGCTCGGGCTCCCTGAGAGGCTGAGAGTCTCTTAGTCTGCTAATGAAGGTTTATAAGTCTGTTAACTTATTGCATATTACCGAGGTCGTCGAAATTTCTGTTTGTTCGCTTCTTTACTCTAGAATCTGTTTCTGCAATTTTCTCCCGTCTTTGGCCATCCCCTTCTGGTAACTGACTTTGGAATAGGCAGCTTCAAAATAGTGAAAGTATTTATCTTCATTGATTTTGCTGTCTGTGATCTAGATGGTGTGCGTTTTCCCTTGTGGATTCATATTTAGCGCACACTCATTTGCTGTTTCATCTGGAAAATTGTTTCAGAGTGAAACTGACAGAGAGGCAGGGGCAAATAAAGGTGTTTCGGATAAACAAATTAGGCTGAAGATTTTTTCTCCCAATGTTCTTGATATCACTCTGGTTGATCTTCCTGGGATAACAAAGGTCCCTGTGGGCGACCAGCCTTCTGATATTGAAGCCAGAATACGTACCATGATTATGTCCTACATTAAAGTGAAAAGTTGCCTGATTCTTGCTGTTACTCCAGCAAATTCTGATTTGGCCAACTCGGATGCTCTGCAGATGGCTGGAAATGCTGATCCCACTGGTAAGTTGTGGTTGATATTCAGCTTTCTACTGGACTTTGATACCGTTCTGTATTCCCTTTTGTGGACTCAAATATCATTTCCTTCTGTTTTACAGGGGATAGAACAATCGGAGTCATTACAAAGGTGCAGCGAAAAAATTTCCTTTCATATGAGACATTTATATTTTACTTTTATCATCTTTTCTTATGAGCTATGTTATTTCTTCAGCTGGACATTATGGATAGAGGCACTGATGCTCGCAACTTTTTGCTGGGGAAAGTTATTCCCTTGAAGCTTGGTTATGTGGGTGTTGTGAATCGAAGTCAAGAGGTATACTTCCGTAGAAGCTTTGCTGACTTCATGTTTCGAAGATGGAGTTTTTATTTTATCGTTGATTTGCATAGTAGTTATCATGAATATATTTGTTGATTTGATTGAGTTTCATTTTCGTTATTGTATGGGTTGGGCAGGATATTATGCTGAAGAGGAGCATAAAGGAAGCATTGGTGGCCGAGGAGAAGTTCTTCCGTAGTCGCCCAGTATGCACCTGTGGATTCACCGCTGATATGCCAACCATGATTTCATTAAGCTGATTCTTCTTCTGCATTTTTTTGGTGCTTAGGTGTACAGTGATATTGCAGATCGATGTGGGGTCCCACAATTGGCGAAAAAGCTGAATCAGGTAGGACACTTCTTTCAGTTAGTGTCTGACCAAGATAGTAAATGTTAGATCTGACGTGAACTTTTTTTTTTTCCTCTGCAGATATTGGTGCAACATATCAAAGCTGTGCTTCCGGGTCTGAAGGCTCAGATAAGCGCTCAACTTGTTGCTGTTGCTAAGGAGCACGCCAGCTATGGAGAAACTGTTGGGTCAAAAGTATGCATTTGTGCTTTTGTCTCCTTATAAATGTTTTTTTTTTTTTTGTAATTAGTTCAGCTTTTCATATGTGGGATTTTTTTTCAAGAATCTCTTGTGCTTTTTCTATTTGGGTGTCTGACTTTTAAAATTTTATGTTTTAAGGTCTTTCCTTCTCTTGTTTCAGCCATGCCCTAATACAGTTCATTCATTTTCTGGGTTTCACCTTCTGCAATTTGTTGGCGGTTCATTTACTTTATTTAATCTTCTTCTGTACAGCCCCTAACATTTTTTCCCCCACTTCTCGTCTTAATTAATGTTCTGCTTGTGAATAGGCTAGCCAGTCAACAATCATCTTAAACATCCTTTCCAAATATTCTGAAGGTATATGCCTAGCTTTTGATCATGCCTATCTTCTATTTGGTTACGAATGCTCTATTTCAGCTTGTAACTTGATGCTGGAACATCTTTTTGGGAACAGCCTTTTCGTCCATGATAGAAGGAAAGAATGAGGAGATGTCGACCTCAGAGCTCTCTGGTGGAGCACGAATCCACTACATATTCCAGTCAATTTTCGTAAAGAGTTTGGAGGTGCGGATAATTGTCATATTCTATTCTCCACTTTTTGTTCAATGAATTAGGTTGACAGGATTTCTGTGATTGTATTTGTAGGATATTTGTTGCGTTTTTTCCCAATGGTAGCCAGTTCAACTTTTTGAAAGTAAATTTGATCTTGCAGGAGGTAGATCCGTGTGAGGACCTGAGCGATGATGACATCAGAACTGCCATACAGAATGCAACTGGTCCAAAATCTGCCTTGTTTGTCCCAGAGGTAGGGTTATCTTGTTCTTCTACTCCTATTTTGGTTTTAAAAAAAATAAAAAATCTCTGAGTAATCTTCCACAACTTTGTTTGACTTCCTTTCTTTCGCTTGAGCTTTCCACAACTTTCTTGTATTATGTTATAGGATTTATCCATGCATTCTTCAGAGTTTTTAATTTTATCTCCAATTTCAGATACCTTTTGAGGTTCTTGTGCGGAGACAAATAGCTCGTCTATTAGACCCTAGTCTTCAATGTGCAAGGTTCATATATGATGAGTTGATGAAGGTATGAGATACCTGATGAATTATGGTCTTTTCAGTTATATGGGTAGACTGTTTATTGACGAAAGTGATCTCAAGCAGATGAGCCATCGCTGTCTATTAAATGAACTTCAGCGATTTCCTATCTTGAGAAAGCGCATGGATGAGGTCATTGGGAATTTTCTCAGAGAAGGTCTTCAGCCTGCGGAGGCAATGATTGGGCATATTATTGAGATGGAGGTATCCGTACTCTAGAGCTGAAAACTTCTCTTGCATTTATACTGATGTTATATGTCTTGCATTTCTATCTCGGAGTGATGGGAGGAGCTTTTTCTCTTGTTTGTTCATAATTTAAGATACATGTATTACTTTATCTAGACCCATTTGCATAATTACGTTTACAACAACAACAAATTAAGCCTTTATCCCACCAAGTGGGGTCGGTTATATGAATACGACGACGTCATTCCAATCTGTCATGTACATCATCTTCTGTAAGATTATGATAGGCCATATCATACTTCAAGGTTTCTCTCATGGTCTTTTTAGATCTTCCTCGTCCTCTCTTGACATGTGCTAACTTCCAAATTTCACATTTCCTAACAGAAGCTGTGACTGACCTGCGTTTCTAGTCATAAATTACGTTTATGTGCATAAATTTTTAAGTACGATTTGCATTCATATTTTTACCTGTTTGTTTAATTGTCTCTTTGATGCATATTTTTTTATTGTATCCACTTGAAAACTCAGTAGAGCACATTCTCCAGGCCATTATTACATGTTATGTTATTCCTATAGATGGACTATATAAATACTTCGCATCCTAACTTTGTTGGTGGGAGCAAAGCTGTTGAATTGGCTTCTCAACAAATCAAGACTTCTAGAGCTCCAGTTCCTCTTCCAAAACTGAAGGTAAAAAATCACATCTAGTGTATTATGATCTATAAGCAACTGCATGTTCTCTTATGTTAAATTTGCTGGCTTGTTTAATCAGGATGGAGCAGATGACAAGGCACCTGGATCTGAAAGAGGGGTCAGATCCCGAGCTCTGCTACCAAGGCTGACCAACGGAGTAATTAGTGAACAGGTGAGGAATTTTGGCATGTCAAGGAAGGCATACATGAACTATGTTTCTTCCTTGGCTACCTCTTCTTTTTCACAATTTTTAATTCATCTGCCGCTTCTTTCCTGTCAACTATGTACTAACCCATCATTGTTTCCATTTGGGGGCTTGGCATTTTTTTAATGCTTGTATTTAATTGGTAATCAACAGGTTATCCGGCCTGCAGCTGATCTTGAGAGAGCTACCCATCCAGGTGAGATTGTTACCTGATTCCTCAGACTTATCTTATTATGCTAGTACGAGCTGGATTATTTTTTATTTGTATTCTAGTGAAGATACAGTAGGGGTTTGAGAATTATGGCATGCTGTTGTTTTCTTTCTTTCTCGACATTATTCATGACGGGAGCCACTCTCGATATGTATACACAAAGTGTGCAAATACATCTACGCGGTGGTTTCCAAGCGTATCTAAAGTGTCACTCATTGTTTGATGTTGAAGCAGGTGGGAGTGCAAACTCGAGCTGGGGCATATCATCCATTTTTGGTGCGTCAGAATCCCGGCATCCTGCACATGCACCAAGCCCACAATTCCAAGAACCTAGTACTTCATTTGGAATAGAGAATGGGTTTTCAATGATCCACTTGAGGGAGGTATGTGAAACTCTTGTCAAGGAATAATGGCTGAAATGTTCCTTAGCTTGCTTCTATTTGCTGATTTTGTAATACTTTCTTGTTTGACATTGTTGAAGCCCCCAACGATCTTGAGGCCGTCTGAATCTCATTCAGAAACTGAGGCTATTGAAATCATGGTTACCAAATTGCTATTGAAGTCATATTATGACATTGTGAGGAAGAACATAGAGGACTCTGTCCCTAAGGCAATCATGCACTTCCTGGTAATTTTCGTATTGAGTTCTTATGCACAAGCATAATAGTTGCTTTGGTCTTATATTATTTTCCGCAATAGTATCAATGGCTATTTGCTCGTTTTCATCATGTCTTGTTCATCATAGCCTTTGTCTGGTGGCCCTGTGGAGATTCTGAATGTCGTAATAGAAGATATAAGATTCTAATATGTGCTACAGACTATATGAATTGGATGCACCACGGATTCCAAAATTCCTAATAAATTCCTGACTTCTTACTGACTATGAATTTGACCTAGGTGAATCACACAAAAAGGGAACTGCATAATGTGTTCATCAAGAAGCTTTACAGGTGATACATATGGATTTGTTAATTGTTGCTACTTTGAATAGTCTATACGAGCATCTTCTGAAATGAGTTTTCATCTTGTAAAGGGTAGACTCTATTTTATGAGTTGCATCATGTTTGATGGTCCTTGACTATAAGAATCATACAGGGAGATTTAACATAGAATTTTTCATTGCCCGGAACCATACAGGGATAATCTCTTTGAGGAGATGCTGCAAGAACCTGATGAAGTGGCAATGAAAAGGAAGCAAACCCGAGAAAAATTGCGTATCCTCAACCAGGCCTTCCGGGTGAGTACTTACCACTGGTTGCCAACTACCTAGATTTTGTGAATTCGATATATATTCACAAGCAACAAATTGCATACGACCTAAGTTCAGCTATAAGATGAAGCACTATCCATAGTCTTCTCCCTGAATGGGTAGAAAATGGGGAGCTATTTTCCAAAAGGTGACTTAAGTATAGCCTGTGGCCTGAGTATGAAGAAGATGAAAGAGTTGCTAGTATTTGCTTCAGGGCTCATTCATTTATCATCAAATGATTAAGTCCTTGCTTCTCAACATTGTGGGCTTGTATCTGCAGTTTATCATTGTAATCCTAGTTGGTTTTCTTTTTCTTGATCACCTGCAAAAGATAGCTCCAGACTTCCACCAGACCTCACATACTCAGGTTTTCTTGTGCTCGACATATTAAATACACAGGTACTGGATGAATTGCCATCAGAGGCCGACACAGTGGAGAAGGGTTATAGTTTGGCAGCTGATGCCACGGGGCTGCCGAAGATTCATGGGTTTGTGTCATCATCTCAGTACTCCAGCAGCAGCAGCAGCTCAGGTGACTCATATACTGTGTCTCCTAAAAATCTCAAGTCCTGTAAATCTTCTCACAGGAGAGCTTCAATCACCCGTGTATGCGAATGCAGATTCCAATGGAAGTGGACGTGGTTTGCTCCCAGGCTTATACCCTTCGATCCACTGAAATGTTGCCTGGAAAGGTTAGCATGGTATATTGATCGAACACGAGTATCTCGCAACATCGAGTCCAGAACACGAGTATCTCGCAACATCGTGTCCAGTAGCGTGCATGGAAATGTCAGATTAGTAGTTGGGTGCATCTTTTTCGAATATTACCATTCTTTTGTCGTCTATATGTTTGATATGCTAGCAAATGTATAAAATTCCGGAAAAGGATGTCGCTTGAAATGCTTCTGTATTGACCGTCTGATCAGTTTTGCCGAATACATGTGTCAGATCAGTATTACTACCATCCTTTTGAAATATTACAGTGACGATTTTATTGTTCAAGGGATGCGGTTGAAATGGATACTTTTGATCATACCTTATCAGTTTGACTGAGAAGTGATTACTATTTTGTGAGACCTTGTACATTACAATGACTTCAGACTGACATATGTTTGTTGGTCGGTGTTGAAACTTGAGCGCATTATCGATCATCTATAGCTCCGCTGCTCCGGCACTATGCCAATACATCTTGAAAACTGAAGAACTCATCAATTTAACCATGAGACTTGTACATAATGGCTTGCCAAAGCCCCTCATTCAACTGCAAGTCAGGCAATACCTCGCCGGCTGAATAGAACATAAGCCAGTCTCGGCACAACATGGCAATCTGCCGAAGGATGGTTTCCGACTATCCACAAATTCAGTAAACCTTCAGAACTCAAGCTAACAGAGACAAGTAATAAACGAAACAAAGGAGGTGTTCTTTCCACTGATTCTATAAAAAATGCTTGTATCAGGGATTATAATCATGATACAATTGCAAGTCAATGTCGTAAATGAAGAACTCTATTCAAAACTTTCATTGATCGGAGCTGAGATGTCAGCATCATCAGAGGAGGCAGTTGTGCCGACAGCCTCATCAGAGGGGATTACATCCAGCAAATCTAGATGGATACAAGATGGGAAAGATTTGAGCTTAAGAGTGAATCTAACATAAAATAACATGTAATAAAGTACAAGAAGAATCGTCAGATACCTGGGCTTATCTGATGCTCACATCCTTTTATGATGGAGTTAGGCACCACCAGATCTCTTAGAACACCCTGTAAACAATGTCAATTTGATGAGTACCAACACCAAAGGGTTAAGAATTGGTCTCATCATGAAACTCCCCTAATTATCGAGATAATGACAGAAGGTAAGGAAGCATCACCGGACTAAGCATCTTGATATGGAGGAATTAAAGACTCACTCCCTGGATACTCTCCTTTTAATCAACCTAAGGTATGTGTTGTAGTAAACAGATCTTTTCACAAAATGGGTATTCTCCAACGTAAGAGCTTTTAAAGCATCCTCAGTGACGACGAAACTAAGAAACAACTTTTCTTAATATCCTTGTCAATTAATAAGCCGACCATTCTCACATAATCCTTAATTTAATCTAAGCAAACAAACCTCACAAGATCAAACAGATAAATGAAAAAGGATATCCACATGGATTCTGAGTAGATTAACAAAACAAGCTGGTTAAAATGAAAGAAGAATTTACCACATATCTGATTCAAAAAGCAAAAAGAATCAAGAGTTCAGGAAACATACTGTTACCAAAAGAACAGCCAAGGATGGAATACCTTATTAGCCCACTTAAGCCCGCATGCATTGCAGAGTGTCCTAGGGCCAGCTGGACCTCGTCGCATCATAGGGGTGGAGTTTGAACTAATTCCACAATGGTTACATCTGTATAAGTAACCAAGCAAACACAAAAAGGAAAATCACTCAGCAAATTTTTTGTCATTGCATTTGCACAGCACAAGACTCACAAGAGGTGATACATCAAGGATGACACAACATGCCGCATAGGAAACACAGAATTAAAATATCATCACTAACATAAGTAAAATAAGGGAAAACCATCTGCTACTTACAACGTTTCGGTAGGCTTCCATCTTGTCCACCATTCTCTGATGCTCTCCACTCGGAAGAGCATGAGCCAGCTCCTTCGGAGAATGTGTTGGATGAAACGAACTGCCCCTTCTTCCTTTGCATTCTGGAACACCGATGTATGTCTAAGAAAACCAATCTCTGTGGGGGATGTGGAGCACTCACAAAGGAAATCTGAAAACCCAAATAATAAGGAAAAGGAAATTAAAATCCCCGAAAGGAAATTCAATGTTGCGTAATATACAATTTCACTGCCCATTGTAGTTTTCACAAAATTCAATCTATCATTAGGTTATTCACTTACTATCCATTGACACAAATAACAAGGGATTATACGCTAGAATATAGCACCAAGATCACAATCAAAATCGTGTTGAGTATTACATGGTGGCCCAGCAGATTCCAGGCCAGAAAGAGCATGACAGAAAGTAAAAAATACGGCGACATTGATGCCTAATGCAAATATCAGCCAGCTGACAAAAACCTTAATCCCCTTGAGAAGGAAACGAGGGAGGGAGAAGTTTGGATCACTCAAATATCATGACAAACCACTGTGTGCCTATGTTCACTAACAAAAAGGACAGAAAGAGAGAAAAAAAAAAAAGATAGTCATCATACTAAAAAGGGTAAATTTCATTAAACCCCCTAAGGTTTTCATGAAAGACACATAACCCCCTTGGTTTTAAAAGTGGACAAAGTGGTATCTTATGTTTTTAAAATAGGACAACTAACCCCCCTCTCATGACACATAACCCCCTATGTTTTAAAAGTGGATAAAGTAGTGTTCTTTGTTTCTAAAATTGGACAAAGAAACCCCCTCTATAACATTTAGTCCATTTATTTTCATTCAATACATTTAAAAATACCAAAACCAAACCTATATTTCTATTTAAAACTTAATTATACTAAAATTTATTAAATGCATGATTTTTAGAAAGATAGAATTCTTATGTTTGAAGCCAAATATATATCCTTTAAAAAGAAAAATCATCACCTCCATATGCTTAAAATATATACTAAGTATGCCATTATTAAAAATTAAAAAATAATTAATTTAACCTTTATGTTATTGTAATGGCTAGTTTATTCTTTCAAAATTTTCTTCCTAAAATAAATAAATATGATAAGCTAAAATCGAAATGTCAGTATAGCATCTTGTTTTGTGATAAAAACAACCAAATAAGAATACGTTTTTAGTGTGATATGTACATATTTGGAAGTGAATATAGGCATTTTATCTTTTACTCTTTCCGTCTCACATATTTTACGACATGTACACATTTTGTACTATTCTATACGCATGAATACAAGTCTCGTTTTCATATCAAATCACGTCTGATCATCCCATAACATATATTAGATTGAAGTACGTAACTTACACAACAATTGATGTTTCACGATAAATTTACAAAAAAAAGTGCATTTGATCGTTATTGCACGCGTGTCAAATTTTGCATCGACATGCGTGCAAAATCAAAACGTTGTAAAATTAATGAGACGAAGGGAGTAACAAATTATGTGTTTAATGAATTTTAGTATAATTAAGTTTGAAATAGAAATATAGGTTTAGTCTGAAAAAATCACCCAAAAATACAAAAAATGAAAAAAAAACCCAAAAAGATACATAGGATCTTTATTCCAAAAACATACAAAATCAAATAATAACTGCCACGCACTACCTTCCTCATCCAAAAACCCCGACGCTCTGAATTCATTCATCTGAAAGCAAAAAAAAAAAAAAAAAAAAAAAAAAAAAACCAAAAAACCCAATTCACCCAATTCGATTCAAACCGACAACAAAGGAATCATCATCCGTTCGTGAATTCTTGCTCAGATTGTAATTTTCAATCGAAGGCCCTCTGCATTAAGGTATGTCGCTATGTTTTTATTAATTTTTGATTTGTCACACTGTTTTCAACAAATGAATAGGTTAGAAAACGAATTATGAACCGAAATTTGAATCCAAATAGATCATTATTCGTAAAATGGATGACTGTTTGTGTTTGCATGAACTAAAAGGATGAAAAAGTGCTTCGATTTTTTGATTTGGGCTTAATTTACATCAAATCGTATTTCATAAATTCATTTTTGGTTTTTAGTTGTTTTATATTGTATACTGGAAGCCCACGATTAGTGCATTTTATGTAAAATATATGGAGATATTTGTAGTACAAGCGCTCTGTTTTAATCAACAAAGACGTTCTGTTTGTCAATAAACTAAGACACTCTGTTTTCTCAAAGCACAAGACGCTCTATTTTATTTCATATTGAATTTGATAAAAATAGGGAACCTGCGCTCTGTTTCGATATGCTTATTGTAAATGAAATCAATAGGCAACCTGTGTTCTATTTTGAAAATAAAGACGCTCTGTTTGAATTGATTGCTAAAATTAATCCTATTTGTTATTGTTTATGAACACAAAAGCATCTTTTTTTTTTTTACTGAATTGCATATTCACTAACTTCACATTCATACGTATTTTGTAGCATTTCAAATAACGTGACAATATAGAAGCAATTTAGGACCAGTTGTGAAATTTATTACTAAAAATGAGATCACAATGTTAAACGAACACAGGACGAAGTTGCAAAAGACCCATTTCTGACATTTGTTCAAGGCCATCCTGGATGGAAAGTTGACAACAGAAGAGTGTCGAAAGAACGACATATGCGTTCAACAGATCTTATCAGAATACAACAAAGACGAGTTGCCATTCACATTTGGAGATCATGAATTCCGCCTAGACGAGATGGACATGAAACTGAATTTTGGTATAGTTGAAAGAACATAGATGACGAAGGACTACTAGACATAGTACAAGATTCCGAATTCTTACAACGAAGGTTTCCGAATCGAAACCAAGGAGATAGAAAGGACAGGGAGTTGACAACTAAGAAGATTAAAGATACACTCATTGCAACATCGAGAGGGACTGAAGTGCACGATTACGAGGACACAGCCCGACTTCTCATGCTGTACATTCTGAATATGCTTTTCATAACCACGTCGAAGCCATCTTTGAATTGGGGGTAATGTAACTTTGTAGCAGATATGGATCAAATGTGTCACTTTTTTCAAAAATTGACAAAGTCGCTCGAAGAAAACGTTTTGATTGCGGAAAAGGTCACTGGATGTGTCCTAGTGATACCTGTAAGTAATTTTACAATGTCATATTGTTTATTTTTCAATATGCGCTCTGTTTATGGTTCATGGATCAAAGTGACTCATGGTGCTCTGTTTCAGATAACTGACGCTCTGTTTCATGCAAGCATTTTTTTTTTTTTTTTTGAAATGGTAGTATTGGTTTATGGAGAAGAAGAATAGATCCACTTGAAGAAAACAAGGATGAAATAGTTCCGAAGTGGGCAAGGTGGAATCTAAAAGATCTACTTAAAGATATAAATGCCGCCGCGTCTAACTTTGATGATGAAAATGTAATAAGAATTGGGATTTATTATAGTGTTATCATTTGATATTGAAAAATATGAACTAACATTCATGATTTCGAAAGAACAGTTGATATTGGATCCGTTGAGTCCAACGGAGCATGAAAGGGGAGAATATGGCTTGGGAGCTGCTGCCATTGAATGGTGTGAAGCTGAACACAAAGATTCCAACAAAGAAACTCAAACTCAAGGACCAAATGTCCAAAATTTTGAGTTTAGAGCAAGAAGCGATGGTTCCAATTCAAGTCAATCCACGAAAAGGAGCCGTAACATTCAAAACAATGAAGACGACATTTCATCTTCTGATCTACTGATAAAAGGATATTAAACCAAGCAAAATAACACTGTTGAGCAAACAACTATAAGAAGCTAGAACGAAAATTACTTCATTGAGGAAAAGTTGTATGGAAGCCACTAAACAAATTTATTTGCTTGAGGAACAGGTAAATTCCTTGCACAATAGATATTCTCTTCTCTTTTCATTGAAGTTATGATTTTTTCTAAAACCAACTTTTTTATTTTGCTTGTTAGGTTGAAGAAGCAAATAAACTGATACAAATGGAGAAGGAGAAAAGCAAAAGAGCACCACTACATGGGATGAATTTGGTTGAAGAAAAGATGAAAAGATTAATTCTTGTCAAAACTTCAACATATGGCTTCAGTTTTGCAAACGACTCGGTACAATCTCCACCAACGATCGTCTTTGCCTTTTGAAGGACTCTCCACGATTTATTATACGATAAATCGAATCCATAATTGGATTGTAAATGATTGATCACCTGATTGCTACCAACATGAGGATCACGACATACTATTTCTGTAACAGCCATCGGCAATCCATTCTGACTTTATACTCTTCACAGATCGCTAAGGAAAAAACAATTGCCTACACGTGTAAGTATTATTCAACTTGCTGATGTAAAAACATTTATTGTATGTGCACAGTGAAGCCTTAACGAACCATTCACAACCATTTTCTTTGAAAGCACAGATCGCATAAATCCTCTTCTTCTCACCCCTCTTTATAATATATCAAAATCCGACCTCAGTCTCATATAGTGCAAGAGATTTTCTAAAATGTTGCACACCACCATGGAAAGCCTGACCTACATTCTGAATAAGATTATACCAGTGTGAAGAACACAATGTTTGTTGTATATTGCTCAACGTACCACCTTCCAATCGAAGCAATGATTCAGGCACAACATTGCCAGGAAAAACATCATTGAATACATCCTGATCAACAAAACATTGAGTATCAATAGCGAAGGATTTCAACAAACCAGATCCAATAAGACGCTCTGTTTCAGATAACTGACGCTCTGTTTGATTCAACAAAACATAGTAATTGGTTTGTCGCTCTGTTTCATACAACCACCGCTCTGTTTGACTGTCACGATCAAAATAGTGATTACAACCACCAATCCTTGACACATTGCCATTACACTCGACAATTACATTAATTGTGCCTAAACCAAGACATTTCGACACATCAAACAACGTCGTGAAGTCCTCCTGATCCCTCAATAAGCATCGCTCATGTTCCGGGATCGAATAAAACAAATTCAATTCATGTCCGGATGCGACTTGGAATCAATCTCGTACCTTATCAATAAAACCTTCAAAATCGAAATCCGAATCGCAAACAAACGCTCTCGAAATCACATCAAACCCACAAATCAAAATCGCCTTGTTCTCCATAAAAAAATGTGATCCGAAGATGATGCCAATGCCAATGCGATCAGAAGCTTGAATGATAAAAATGATGAGAATCGATGAGGGAGATTATGAAAATGGATCCGCATAATGCTACAAACACAATAGAGGAAACAACGATGTCGGTTATGGAAGAAACAACGCGGTTTTGAAGATTTTTGAAAAGTTGTATGTTTATGGAAATAAAATCGAGTATGTATCTTTTTGTGATTATTGTTCAAAAAGTGTATGTCAAGATCATTTTCTAATTTGGTTTTGGTATCTTTAAATGTATTAAATGAAAATAAATGGATTAAATGTTATAAAAGAGGGGTTCTTTGTCAAATTTTAGAAACAAAGGATACTATTTTATCCACTTTTAAAACATAGGGGAGTTATGTGTCATGTGAGGGGGGTTAGTTGTCCTATTTTAAAAACCTAGGATACCATTTGTCCACTTTTAAAACCAAAAGGGGTTATGTGTCTTTCTTGAAAACCTTAGGGGGGTTTAATGAAATTTACCCTACTAAAAATGCAGAATACCTGAGGGCAACTTCCTTTCTTACAGTGTAGCGGATTTTCTTATCAAAACACCGCTCCTTTCTTTTCTCTCGAAACCGATTTAAAGATGCTTCCCTCTGCAGTTGACATGATTTTACAGGGAACTCTACAGGACTCTTCAAGGGAAGAAAATGAAGCCGTCAATGCAAGGAAAACAATATCCCAATGTTTTAACAGAAAATACAACTTGAGTAGCACGCAATACCCGATGACCATGCGTAGCCACTCCTGGAGTTGGAATACTAAATGGGACGTCATACCCACCCAAGAGGAGTACACTGCCTGAACCTGCAAGAATTCCCAACAACTATATATGAAGTGAGGATCAAGATGCTTGAGAGACAAACCGAATGTAATTATCACATCAGGTTAAGTCCATCAAGATTGAAGGTTGAGGTTGTATCAAATATGACTCCACAAAATCCTACATTCTTCACTATCAACATAGTCCATGACCCTTCAACATAGAAGCACCAAAATCTTCTAATCAACTCACTTGCTCTTCACAAAGTTAAGCCACACATATGTCTCCCAAACATTACTCCAGTATGTCCTGGTGCGTCTTTTACTAGCATGAGAGAGAAACCACCTGAGGATAGGCAGCAATCCTGACAATCCACCTGCACCACTTCTGACATCCGAAGCTTAATGGTTGCTCTTTCGACATGCATTACTTTTACATGTTTCTCAATCGTTTTACAAAATCTATGGCCAAAAAAACTATTGACATAGACTCCCAACATCATCCCACTCTACTCGAAACCACGCACACATCAGGCTCATCAGGCTGACTTCCTATTTTCAGCAATCGAACATATACACACAGACTAAGAGTCCTGTCGACCTATCCGCATAAGAGCCGAAAGCCCGGAATATAACACCCTAGAACACATTCCATATCATTCTTTCTCACCTCAACAGTTCCCAATTTCAAACCAATCCCACACCCAAAACCACAACAACATCCACCAATTTCACAAACCAAATCCTTCAACTGTTATTAAACTCATCAAAATCAAAACAAATACCTCTAGCTCAGTGGTAACCAACTCATCCTCCTGATCATGAGATCAGGGTTCGACACCTCTTGAGGAGGTCAGGAAACTGACTCTCTGTTATAAGTATATATCGGGGATAAGGTTGGGTACATCTCGTCCTCATTTCTTTAAAATCAAAATAACAAGAACCACACAATCCCCCAAAACAACAAACCTTCTCTGGCGAGACCGCATCGAACACATACACCTCTCCCCGAAACGACATCGTCAGCTGATCCTCTCCTCCTCCACCACCACTCCCTCCCGCAACAGCAAACGGAATCTCCATCTCCGTCTCCGCAACATAAAACGACTCCTCTCCATTATTCACTCGCTCATCCTCTCCTCCTCCGCGGACGGTTAAATCTCCCTCGATCGCATCGCAACCGTATCGGAGCCGAACCTCGTCGGCCGAATCAGGGGCGGAGTCGATTTGATTCGGTGGATCGGAGTCGTCGATTTGGGGATTTAGGGTTTCCTGCATTGGATTTGGATTCAATTGGGGATTTTTTGTGAGTGTGGGAAAGGCGAGGAGGAAGCGCGCGCACGAGAGTGGTGTGGGAGATTAGGCGGGTGTTTGGGGCTGGAGTTGGGGCTTAATTACGAGTTTGCCACTGAAGATGTGAAGGACAGAGAGAGCGTGTGGTTGTGTGGGAATGCGGATCGCATTGCTGATGCTGAGTTGTGAGATGTGAATAGTGTTATTCCAATCTTTATTACGTGGTAATAAAATTAAATAAACTCAATATGTTTCATAGAAAAATAATTATATTGATATATACATACGTTATAAATACACATATATATTTTGTTATGTTCAATAAATCTCTCCGAGAGAATTTTTCAGTATATTGAAAGAAGAAGCATTGTCCTTTTTATACAGAAATGAGATTTGAAATCTACCGAGCATCTTCCATTGCTTTTTGTGAGTGGAGCATTTTTTGTTCTTTTTGTGAGTGAATTTGTCATCCATCCCACTTACAATATTTAACATTCCTCCTTGAATGACAAGACAATAATATGTTACTTATCTGATTATGGAAATATAACCGCCTCATTAAAATCTTATCCGGAAAAATTCATTAAGATAAAAACCTGATAGAAGAAAAAAAAGTACAGTCTCCCTCTCAATAGTAGCTCACTTCATTAAGATGTCTTCAACCATGAAGATCTTTAAGTCGTCGAATTCCGATCTTGTGTCTAAGTACCTCAAAAATTGTTTTGGGAAGTGCCTTTGTGAATAAATCTGCCAATGTATTGCCCCCGGATTTTCGAATCGAAAGACACGTGGGCGTTATGTCGTCACGGATTCAGTTCATGACAAGGCCAAATAAACCGAATGGGTTTAGGGGTATAGATGTCAAGAAAACTATAAATGGTAGCTACAGTCATACCTTACAACTTCGAATACCTGTTTTAATTACAGCATTGGAGCAGAAGCAATGCAGATCGATTATTACATTAAACAACATAGATATCTGATCTGTCATAATATGCGAAGTACGTGGATTCATCTATATGCATGCAAGCTTACACTAAGAGCCTTCAGATACTGTTGGGGGTATAACTACAATTGAAAAATATAACCGTGAGCTAATGAAGCTCAGCAACCTCAGGTGTATGAATCCCAATTACAGGGAACTTCCGCTAACGGTTATGCCGACCGTCGAAAGTACCTAAAACATTTTTATATATATAGGAAAATATGGGTGTCATATCAAACAGTATTGTTTCACATTTGCTTATATGGCTTCGTATCGTTTTTAAGAGTCACTCTTTTCTTTTGTATTTATTTAGGATCCATGACTCGACTAAAAAACGGCGACTCCAAGGATATGACCGATTCGGTGTACAGAGATAAAATGTCAATCGTCAGCTGAGTTACCCAATAGATTTTGTTTTCACACCTGTCTACTCTGTGTGTCGCCTTACACCTCTTGTGCGCATTCAATGTGGTATCGTTTATCAGTATTGAGATAATTTGGGCCTCCCTGTATAGAGCAACCCGTGGCCCCGTCACAACAGCGTAAAAGCCGCTGCATGCATGCAAAGAGGATAGGGGATGCCCATCGCTCCCTAGCTACTTCTCACCCGTGACGTTGACTCAGAGAATTATACCAGAGTACAATGACTCAAACAAAGCCACCAAGGCTATTCAAGGAATGCAACAGATGATCGCAATGGATCAAAGAAGGGACACCATGTTCGACCTTCTCAATAATTTCAAGGAAAATGACCAACGATCAAACGAATCCACAAGAAATGTCAATGCCGTCCTTATCAGTTCAAGGAGGCGATATTTCTTATTCGTTTGTTTTTCATTAGTTCATATGGATAGTATAACTATGCTCCACATCCCCCGTTCCCTTTTTATTAATCGTTTAATGGCCGGTTTTATTTATTTTCCGTGAGGGTATATACATTATAAGGGTGCATTCTAGTTTATTTCGACCCCAAATACCCCACCACATGCCAAACGTGATCGTATATGCACGTTTAACGTTATATTTCCATGCGTATGGGTTATATATCTCAAATACGCATTTAGGTTTAAGGTTCGATGCACGAAATTATCGTTTTCTTAGCCAGGATACCGTCGCGGCCGTGACTGACCGTATCATGATAGCGACGACAGTAGCGGCCGCGACACAAACTTGTCGTGGGTACGACGCCACTGTGCAACCAAAATTGCCAGATTTTTCCCGTCGTGGGCGCGACCCAGGATGGTCGCGGCCGCGAGTGTTCTGCTACCCAGAAAGTCCAGAAACTCCCGTCCGATGCACACAGATCCTTCAATCGTCATTAAAATGCATACAACCCATTCCTCACACATCAAACGCATCAAAACATGTCCCAAAACATACACGGATGCAAAGGATGCTTGTGATCGAATAAAAGAGGCGTCTCGGACGAGTAAGGTTATCTAGAACGTATTTGATTTCCTTATTCACAAGATCACACGAACGGATCCTTTGATGTTCTCTGGACGAGCTGTCGATATTGATTCTCTCCTCCGGCTGCTGCTGCTGTCCTTCGTTCGTGTTGGCGTCGTGATGATGATGAAGACAATGGTGGTATAGGCATGGTGATGTGATGAAAGCGATGATGATAATGATGATGTTGATCACGTTGGTGGTGATGGTGGCAGCGTTGGTGACAGCGCTGGTGGCAGGCAGAATGGTGGTGGAGGCTGTGACTGATGGTGGTTGAAGTGAGTGCAAGAGGAAAGCGGGAAAGTGGAGTAGGAAAGGAGGAAAATGGTGGGGGAAACAATGAGTGCGTGGGGAAATACCCCGTTCCGTCCCACGATAGTCTCGTTCAGTTTGTTATTTATCCAAATTTCGTAATTTCAACTCATCGATAATTTATGTGCATCGATAGATATATCCCATATATGAAAATATGACCTCCCGAGTCATAATCCATTATTTATGCGATTAAAATCGCTAGCCCTAACGCGCAACGTTTTTAACGTTATAATGTTGTAACATGTAACGCCCCGAAATCCGGAATGCCCGGCACGTGACGTTATGCCGTCGTAGTCCCAGTCCATGACAAGGCTAAACAAACCAAACGGTTTTGTAGGTACAGAAGCTAAGGAAGCTACTTAGACGATACAAATCATAAATCCAAATATTGGTATGTATTCCTGAATATATTATAATGTCTCATCGCTTACAGAGTGGTATCAGAGGTAGGGTTTTTCTAGGTTAGAAGTTAAGAAAAATCATGTTATTAATTAACATATAATTTTTCAAATTTTTCCGCGACAAAAAGTTATCCCAACTTTATCACAAGTTTTAATGTTATGAACGTAACGTTACGTCTCAAAACTTTGAAACGAGATTCGTTTCTTACTTTTAATTTATTACAAAAGAGAAAACGCATATTTTCGTTATGTTTATTAATTTTCGAACTATTATTTGATCATAATTTTTATATTTATTTGATCGTAATTTTCTGGGGCTTTACATAGAAAGCCCAGCGTTCTGTCCAAAAGATGCACACAGTTTTCATGAAAAACGTCAACGTTTTTAAGAACCGTTGACGGTTTTCAGGTTTTAAAAAAGTCCAGCGTTTTGCCCAAAAGATACAACTTTGTCTACAATAAACGATAATGGTTTTTAAGAAATGGTGACGTTTTTCATGTGTTCTGCCCAATAAACACCTGATCACAAATATATTGAACAATATTATCTTACATCGACTAAGCCCAAACTTATTTAGGTTCTGGGCGAGACCTTGATGTTTAATTGATATGTCCAAATATTACAAAACGAGGGGGACATAAACCTTACCTCGAGTCGAGAATGAAAAAAACACAAATTAACACAAATCATCTACTTTAGATTTTGAATTGCCTCATCCATCTCTTCCATGCTCCCATCCGAATGTGTTTGTCGCTCCTCCTCCTTCTTGTCTT
>JAOVYX010016812.1:0-23686 GCA_035668315.1 Drosera spatulata | reverse complement strand
CGTTGTGTGGCCATCGTAGCATCTGCATCATTGAAGGAAATGATCAAACCGGGTGCTTTGGCGATCATCTCTCCAATCGCTGTTGGTAAGTAATGTTTGCTTCTCATTTATATAATCCATTGCACAAAGTAATGTTTGCTTCTCATTTATATAATCCTTCGCACAAGAGCGGGATGGAACAAATGTAGAGAAGCATTAAGAGTGTCATGCGACAAGAGGATCTCTTTAAGATTGAAGAGAAAGTTTTATCGTATGGTGGTTAGGCCAGCCATGTTGTATGGAGTAGAATGTTGGCCTATGAAGAAAGCTCAAATTAATAAGATCCATATGATAGAGATGAGAATGTTACGATAGAGTGGGGTCTCCTTGAGAGATAGCGTCTCGAACGCTAAGATTCGAGGGCGATTGGGAGTTGCATATCTGGGAGGCAATATTAAGATGGTTTGGTTATGCCATGTGAAGAGATCCGCAAGCTCTTGTAAGACAATGTGAGCTCATTGATTTGATGGGAAATAAACGGGGTAGAGGACGACCAAAAAAGAATTGGGACGAGGTTATCAACCAAGACCTGACCTTACTTGGATTAACATGAGATGTTGTGATGAATAGATCTCTATGGCGCAACAAAATGAGAGTGATAAGATAACTCTTAAGATTGTCTTTTAGATATTGTTACAAAGAACTCTAGGACCTTAATTGAAGATAGTTTAGGTTTATTTTTATTTGTTTATTATTTAATTGTTTAATAATTTAATTGTTTGTTTGTTTGCTTTATTTATTTGTTTGTTTTGTTTTGTTTTATCTTTTAAGGACATTCGGAAATAGTCTCTGTTGTCTCAGCAAGGATAAAACTGTATATATTTTGTCCTTCCCAGACCCTGTTTATGATAGGAAATATTGGGTGATTGTTGTTGTTGTACTTGTTATTAGAACTCGAAAGGATACTGTTGGGAATGCTAGGCTCTGGAAATTGTGAGTCAGTAAGAGTTTGAATGCGGCTCTTTCAGTTGTAATGTAAATATGCTTACTGAAGTTTGAGTATCCGCTCTATCGTGAAATCCAGGAGAGCACTACGATTTATTCTATTACTAAGATTTAGAAACACCTGTTAACAGGGTTTGCCTCGGTCTTTCCCGTACTGCATCTTACTAGTCGTCTGTACTCCGGTGAATACTACATTTTGTTTCTTTTGTCAGGTCTTATATTCAGGATATTGGGCCACTATGTTGGACATCCTTTGCTCGGAGCTAAAGTCGTAGCCTCGTTGCTGATGTTCGCAACAGTGTCTGGAATCCTCATGGCGCTTTTTCTCAATACAGCAGGTGGTGCTTGGGATAATGCAAAGAAGTACATAGAGACTGGGGCTCTTGGAGGCAAAGGGAGTGAAACACATAAAGCTGCAGTTACCGGTGACACGTAAGTTCTTCAAAACCATCCTTCGGTTTCTATTTTCGACGCTGTCTTCCCGTGGCCTTTAACCTATGATTGCGCCTCATTTAATCCTTGACATCACCATTACCCATAAGGCTGATATTCCGTGTCAAACTCTGCTTACTGAAACAACAATAAAAAAGGGTTAATGCGAATTCCTTGTCTGTCTGCAGCGTGGGAGACCCGTTTAAAGATACAGCCGGACCGTCTCTCCATGTCCTCATCAAGATGCTCGCAACAATTACGCTCGTTATGGCTCCCATATTCCTGTAAAGCATGATTCCAACTATATACGAAGCAATCGCTTTCAGTTTTTGATGCTGTAAAGATATATGCCCTGGAGGCCATGATGATGACTAGTTCGATGTAATCGTAGGTCTGAGCTAACGGTTAAAGCTAATAGGAAAAGGAGGGTTTTGTTTGTTCTTAGTCTTTGGGCGAATAAATGGAATATTAGCTGCTTCTTTCATCGATATTGTGCCATGTAGAGACTTGTACTGGAGACTTCAGTATTTGCAAGTGAACTTGAGAATACCATTTTTGGTGTGGTAAGTATTGTTATCAACATTCTGAATCACAATCCATAAGCTAAGTTAAGAGCAATGTTTTTCACTGAAAATTGTGAGCAGGACTTCCGCCTTTGTCGTGTGCATTGTCAATTCCACGTGCTTTATCGATTGCTGCAGCGATGCCTAATCATGCCATTTGCTCATCAACCAAATTTAATATAATTTAATATATATCATATTATTCAATTATTTTTAAACGCGGTAAATTATTGTAATTGTAAACGATATGATGAGATATTATTATCATTTTGAAAAATGTCAATTAAAAGAAATAAAATCAATTAAATAAAATCTAATGTAACATATATCTTAATCAATCAAAATTAAAACAATATCCCGACTTCTTCTCTCATCAACCTTCGTAATTTTATTTTTATTAATCAAATATATATCAAAATCTAATTATTGTGATTCTACATGACAAAATTTTAAAATAAAAAAATAAAAAATCATAACTAAATCTAATAACCATGATTTTATTTTTTTATGAATTGTTAGATCTTTAACTTACCTAAATTAAATATAAATTTTAATATCTCAAATTTAACACAACATATTTTGATCAGATTAAAAAAAATGTAAAATAAGCATATATACAAAATCTTTCACAACCAAATAATTATAAAAAATGCTAACAATTTTATATATGAAATTCTCATTTAATATAATAAAACAATAACTTTTATCGCTATTATTTAACACTATTATTTTTTTATAATTTTTCATCTCGTGCAGTGCACGGGGAAATATTATAGTATATATCGTATTATCCAGTTGCTTTTAAGCACGACAAACCATTTCGATGACAAACGGTATGACGGGACATTATTGGCATTTAAAAAAAATATCAATTAAAAAACTTAAAACCAATTAAATAAAATCTAATTTAGCATCTAACATATATCCTAATCAATTAAAATCTGATAGTAATTTCAACTAATCTAAACTAAATATAAACTATAATACTTTCAATCTAACAAAATATTTGGATCTAATAAAAAGTATATACAATAATTATATATACAAAATCTTTCATAAAAAAATAGTTATATAAAATCCCAACAGTTTCATAGTATAAGTATTATCACGTTTAATAAAATAAAACTGTTTAATAGTATTATCACGTTTATATATACAAACATTTAGTATAATAAAATAATAATTTTTCTTATTATCACGTTCTATATATTTTTATCTATATATGTATGTTTACTATTAATTATTTATATTATATTTATTCATTCCGTGCAATCGAGAGACAATATTTTATATATATCGTATGACCCAGTCATTTTTAAGTGCAGCAAACCACGACAAAACATTTCGATGGCAAACGATATGACGGGATATTATTGTTATTTTTAAAAAATTACATTTAAAATTTAGTCTAATGTAATATATATCGTATTATCCAGTCGCTTTTAAGCACAGCAAACGGGATAAACTATTTTGATGATAAACGATATGACGGGGCATTATTGTCATTTAAAAAAAATCAAATAAAAAAACTAATTAAATAAAATTTTATCTAACATATATCTTAATCAATTAAAACAACATTTCGATCTCTTCTCTCATCACCCACAGTATATTAACTAAAAAACAAAAAAAATATTCTAATAAAAAACAAAAAACAGTATAAAGTTTTTTAAACAAGACTAGTATAATATTTATAAGCTAATATATATCCAATCGTCATGATTCTATCTTAATTAAAAAACTAGAACAAAAATATTAAAAAACTTATACGAGAATCATCAACATCAATCTAAGATAGAAAAATATCTAATCTATCTCTATACAGTTGCACAAAATTCAAACGACAAAAATATTTGGATTACAAAAATTTAAATGGATAATGGGATAATTTCAACTTATTTAAATAAAAAAATAATATGATAATTTAAACATATTTGGATCAAATAAAAAAAATATGAAATAAACATATATACAAAGTCTTTCACAAACACATGATTATAAAAAATGCTAACAATTTTATATATAAAATCCACATTTAATATAATAAAACAATAAATTTTATCACTATTATTGAACATTATTATTTCTTTATAATTTTTGATCCCGTACAGCGCACGGAGCAATATTCTAGTATCGAACTAAAATAGAGCTAGCTACACACTCTTTTTGCTCATCTATACTATATACTTCTTTCTGTGTCCCATATTAATTATAACATATATGTATATTGTATTATTCTATACATATGCATATAAGTCTCATTTTCATATCAAATCACGTGTGATCGTCCCGCAACATGTATTTGGTTAAAGTACGTAATTTACACAACCATTGATATTTGACGATAAATTTATAAAAAATAACGTTTGAACGTCATTGCACGCATGTCAGACTTTACATCGACATACGTGCAAAGTTAAAACGTTTCAATATTTTCGAGACGGAGGGAGTAAGCCAATAGACGTGGCTTTATCTTCAATTGAGATCTTTTAACCTTGATCGTTCAATTTTTCATCCGATAGTTGAGATTAAAAATTGATTAATTAAAAATAAAATACAAATTATAATCCAATTAATAGAAAATAAATTTATTCACAAAGATTTATTTGTCGTTCGATATATTTTGATTCAAAGATTGAATTTTAATAAAAAAGATAAAGATTTAAAAAAATTCATAATATATCATTTGTAAATATTTAATAAACAAGATAATAATATCTCATTTTATCTTATCACTAATATATAATGCAATAAATGATACAAACATATAAAAATTTAAAAATGTTCCTGGAAAAATACACACCAACAAAAATAATCCACGAACAAACAATTTGTTCCAATTATTCACACTCTCTCCCTCCTCCTCCTCAACCCTCTCTCTACCTCGCCACCGTCTTCACCTCCACCGCCGTCGCCACCGTTCTCACCTCTACCGTCGTCGTCACCGTCCTCAGCTTCTTCGCCGCCTCATTCTTCGGCCAATCCGCCGCCTCATTCTGCGGCCACTCCGCCGTTGCCTCATTCTCCGGCCACTCCGTTGGCACGGAACAACACATCTCGAAAACCCAGTACTGATGTACATGTATATTTACATGTAAATTTACCATATTGCTTGATGTACATGTATAAATACATCAGTACTGATACAATTGTGATCCTTATAATATTTTCTATGGTTGTAAATAAGCACTTGATTTGCATTTTCAAAGTTTGATACAGTTCATATTGCTAGTTTATTGTTCATCGCCTTCACTTCGTTGTGCATGATTAACTATTCGAACAGTTCATATTTCTCATTTTGTTGTACAAACCAAACAATTTAAATGATAGGGGGTCAACTGATATGTTGTTGCGATAATTTCAACGAATATTTTATGAATGAGTATACATGAACCATATTTGTTGGCTATGTTTGATCATAATCGATAAAACTTGTTAACATGTACTTTCCAACAAATCATACGTAACCAACAGAGGTTAGATGAACTATGAGTTTTCTTCAATACATACTACTATACTTTCAGCAGTTTACATACTATGCTAAGTAGCTCATCTTCATTACAAAATGGAAATAAATCACAATAATTTTTCTTTGATTAGATAGCCTAAACCAACAATTACAATACACTAATGTCATAAAATTTACGATCAAAATACGAACACTAGTTTGCGATCAAAATACGAACAGTTCATATTGCATAACTTCATAATTTACACGAGATAATATGATGAGTTCACATTGCAAAATACCGCAGTTTACAATACAAAGTACGAATAGTTCACATTGTAAAATATCACAATTTACAATTCAAAATGATACAGTTCATCATACTCGAATGCTATAGTTTACAATGCCAATAATTCAGTTCACATAGGGTTCTTTACTGTCCTTCAAATAAATGGAATACTTGAGACGGAGAATGGTCAATGCCATTTCAGCTCTCTTCAAGTAAATGTCCACAGTAGCAAAGAAAATGTCCACATTTCCCTTAATAAGGCATTCTGCCCACAGACAAACAAACACTCCACATAAGTGCCCGCCATCTTGCTGTCGAGCACTTACTTCTTTTACGTATTCGATTCTTCAGATTTCATTCCCGCAGCATGCAATGGTGTATCACTTGATCAAGGTTGTCTGCACAATAGCTGTAATACCCGAAAATTTTGGGAGGTTTGAGATGAATATATAACGTTACGATTTTAAAATAAATATATTTTCATACAAGGGATAAATCTATCGATGCAAATAGATTTTTCATAGATTAATATTACGAAATTTGGGTGAATAATGGACTGAACGAGGTCTATCGTGGGACGAAACGTGGGATTAAACCCATCATACCAAACTCTTCCACTCTCCCTCTCTTTTCTCTCCACTTCACCCACTTCCTCCTCCACTCCCGCACTCCCCTCCACGCCACACCACTTCAACCACCAGCAGCCACCATCTCCAACCTCTCCTGCAGCGCATCAACATCATCATCATCATCAACATCATTATCATCATTCCATCATCGCCACCATCTTCACGATCATCATCGGTGCAACAAGACGAAGGCAACAGCAGGCCGGGAGAAGAATCAACATCGGTAGCTCGTCCAGAGAACATCAAAGGATCCGTTCGTGTGATCGTGTGCATAAGAAAACCAAACACGTTCGAGGTAACCTCACTCGTCCGATACACCTCTTTTATTCGTTCACATGATTCAAACACGTCCGTGCATGCTTTAGGACGTGTTTATGCTGTGTTTGATGTGTATATAATGATTTGGATGCGTAAAAATGCGAATTGAGGAATGCGTTGTCGGGCAGGGAGGTTTCCTGCAGGTTCTGGCCGGAGATCTATCGCGTCCGCGACGAGAGGAAAATTTAGAAATTTTCTGCACAGTGGCGTCGCGCCCGCGACGGGTTTTTGGCCAGGAAAAATATATTTTCGTGTCCCGAACCTTAAACCTAAATGCGTATTTGGGATATATAACACTTACGCATGGAAATAAATCGTCAAACATGCATAAATGATCACGTTTGATATGTGATGGGATATTTGGGGTTGAAACGAACTAGAATACACCCTTATAATATATATACCCTCTAGAAAATAAATGTAAACGACCGCTAAATGATTAAAAAAAAGGGAACGGGGGATGTAAATCATAGTTGCACTATCCATGTGAAGTAATGAAAGGCAAACGAATAAGAAATATCGTCTCCTTGAACTAATAAGGACGGCATTGACATCCCTTGTGAATCGTTGGTCGTTTTCTTGAATTTATTGAGAAGGACGAACACGGTGTCCCTTCTTCGATCCATTACGATCATCTATTTTTCTTGAATAGTCTTGGTGGCTTGGATTTGAGTCATTGCACTCCTGTATTATCCTCTGAGTCAACATCACGGGTGAGAACTAGCTACGGAGCGATGGGCATTCCCCATCCTTTTTGCATGCATGCAGCGGCTTCTACGCCGTTGTGGCGGGACCACGGGTTACTCTTTGCAGGGAAGCCCAAATTATCTCAATACAGGCAAACGATACCTCATTGAATGCGCAAAAGAGGTGCAAGGCGACGGACAGAGTAGGCAGGTGCAAAAACATAATCTATTGGGTAGCCCGGCTGACGATTGACACTTTATCTTATCTATGTACTCCGAGTCGGTCATATTCTTGGAGTTGTCGCTACTTTTGAGTCGAGTCATAAACCCTAATTAAATACAAATAAAGGAATGACTCCTAAAAGCGATACAAAGCCATATAAAGAAATGAGAAACGATATTGTGTGATATGGCATCCATATTTTCCTATATATATAAAAATATTTTAGGGACTTTCGACGGTAGCCATAACCGTTAGCAGAAGTTCCCTGTAATTGGGATTTGTACAGCAGAGGTTGCTGAGCTTCATTAGCTCACGGTTATGTTTTTCAATCGCAAGTATGCCCCCAGCAGCACCTGAAGGCTCTTAGAGAGAGCTTGCATGTATATAGATGAATCCACGTACTTTGGATATTGTGGCAGATCAGTTGTCTATATTGTTTAAATGTAATAAACGATCTGCATAGCTTCCGCTTTAATGATGTAATTAAACAGGTATTTGGGACTGTAAGCTATGATTGTGACTACTGTTTATAGTTCCTTGACTTCTGTATCCTAAAACCCATTCGGTTTATTTAGCCTTGTCATGGACCGGGTCCGTGACGGCATAACGCTCACGTGTCTTCCGACACGGAAAGTCGGGGGCGTTACAATAGCATACAGTAAGTTCATTTATAAATGAACCAAAATTACAGATTGACAAGATTGCAAATAGATCAAAACTTCATATTAACGCAGTTCTTGCTAGTTGTTCGTTTTGATCAATCCACAGGGAATTATAATGATGAGTTTTACACGTCTTCGTATCCAGCACCAGAAGAGACCAATGGAACTTGAGCTCATAGTCAAGAGGAAAAAAGATATATCGAGAAGTCAAAAACTTATTCTTGTGGTCAGTGCACTTAATCATGGCCTGCATATTATTAGAGGTTGTCTTCAACTTCTCAACCGAATTTTCCTTACTCCAAGGCACTTTGCCTTTCTTATTGTCATCAATCAAGTATTTGACAAGTCTATCCTGCATATTACACAAGCATATGGTCAGTGCATATAAGCTAACCTAGAGTGCATGTCATAATGATGTAGCAGTTCATAAAAATTTAATATGGAGTTCATATACATACCGTGATCTTCGATCTTCAAAAGCTGCAGTCCGTATCCTCGCATATGATTTTGAAGTAGGAGCTCATATGAAAATCACCAAGAGCCTTATCATGCAAAATTTTCCACACATCTCTTACCATGTTCGATCATCGGGGTGCATCCAAACATGCAAACTACAAAATCATAACATCAAACATTAATCAAATCAAAGTAATGCAAGTATTAAGCACAAAAATCATACCTAATTTTATATTACCTCATACTATGCTCCTTAAGAAACAGCTCCAAAAAGTTTCGATCATCCTCGCCAAGTAGTTTTCTTCCATAAAATTTGTTAGCTTTCCGTGTAAATTTTTCAACTACTAATGCACTTTTATCGATCACAATCTTTTTATCTTTGTTACCCTTACCCCACTTATAGGGGTAACCCTTCCAAAATATTTTCTCTTCGTCTTTTCTTCTATAGTTCTCCTTTTCACAACTTCAATAATGGAACCAATAGACCTAAGACCACAAATAATTTCTCGTTCAGATATATCCTCAGTCAAGTCCATTGGCACTCCTACAAAAATGACATTGCATGCATTCAATATTGACAGTTAAAAAATGAAATAACAAACAGTACACAAAATATACAAACACAGTTCATATTATCTTCAAGTCTCCTTTGTTTCTTGAACATCCTCCTCCTCATGCTCTTCTTGATCAATGGATTTCATTGTCTCTATGACATCTTTCCACTCATCTACTGATTGTTGTCCATCCACTTTCTGATCACCATTGTCATTCTCCACATCTGGACCATCGTATTTTCTCTCTTCAATCTCCATTTCAGATCCTACTATGTCATCATCATTTTACGATTTATTGTCATTTCTCTCTTCATCCCGCTCCTCTAATTTATCAATATCACCTTTCCTCTCTTGATTTCGCTCCTCTGATTTATCATTATCTCCCTTCCTCTCTTCATCCTCCTCTGATTCATCATTTGCCTCTCTTCATCATTTTTCTCTTCATCATTGTTCTCTTCATTCTCCTTTTCTAATTCATCATCATTCCTCTCTGCATCCTTCTCATCTGATTCCTCATCTAATTCCTCATCTTTTGCTTCCTCTAGTTTCTCTTCATTATCCCTTTCTCTATTAATTGGGGTGAAAGTTGTGGTAACCTAGAAAAATGGAAGCAATTCATATATAGAAATATACAGTTCATAAAGAAAAAGGAAGCAGTTCATATATAAAAATATACAGTTCATAAAAAAAGGAAACAATTCATATATACAAATATACAGTTCACAAAGAAAAAGGAAACAGTTCATACATACATATATACCATTCACAAAGAAAAAAGAAGTAGTTCATATATACAAAATACACAGTTCATAAAGAACAATGATGCAGTTCATATATACGAAATACATAGTTTACATAGGAAAACAAATACACAGTTTATTTATGTAATAACCAGCCCACAAATACACATAAAAATAGAGTTATGTATTATATCAGTTGTGATGCAGGTGTTATGATCAACAACTTTTCTGTCTCGTCATTGCTCGGGTATAATTCCATACTTTCATGTATCTTGACTTGAGATAACAACTCCAGCGTGGCCTCGGGCGAGGACAAAGCATGCTTGTCATGCCAACGAAACATTCTAGGAATGGCAACATGCTCTGTCGGTCTCAAAATAATCCCCTCAAGATGCTCATACACCCACACTACAAACACAATTGATAAATAATGTGAAAAAGAATTTATAACTTATTCGTAACACATTAAGTGAAAAACTAGCAGTGACATACCAACAAGGCAAACGTACAACCCTGGCATATGGAATTTTCGGGACAGTTCCATCCTTGTCCTTCTTTCTCTTTGGCGGCAAGGAAGTCTTCACTGATTTTCACTTGAATATGCCATCAACAAGGGATCTATAGACAGCCGCGTCCCAAGCTAAGTCTCTCACACACTTCAAATCATCCACATACGAGAACAAGAAGTACGGAGCGTACAACGTTATCTTAGGAAGTCGAATACAATTACAAGTACTCTTTATCCTTCAACACTGCCAACTTGAACAACTTCACCTTAAGGTTTGACCTTATAGTATTTTTCTCGACACCACCAAACAACCTAATGAACGTATCATTCGGAATCCTACAGTTGGTGTCAACGTTCATTCCAAAAGAACCTAACCCAACGATCATAGAAATATGTTCCTTTGTCATAGGAACAAAAATATTTTCTACACCCATTCTCATTTCTAGCGATTCTACACACATTTTATCGAGAATCGCTTTCAACCTAGAAGCACTCATTAACAACTTCGGGATGTGAAGAAAATGAAAAAAAAAAAAAAAAAAAGGGTTTTGTTTAGCTCGGAAGAGCATTGATTCGAAATAACCCTATTAAAATCCTCCATTTGCTCGCTAAAATATGAAATGAAGCATCGGATTTGTAAGAAAATCAGTCTCCGATCGGGATTCGACTTAGGGGCTTTCTTTTTCGTACTCTTTCTCGATGCACTGTAAAAATCAACCCCAAAGAAATCAACGCGTTACAAAAATGAATCGGAGCTACTTAACATGCAAAAGAAAACGAATTTGTTGAAACAATATGGTGGTCGAATTCAACATGCAACAAAAACATACCTAGTGGAGCCTTTGCTTGGATTCTTCACTGAGGCATTCTTCGTACGAGTTCACACCTTCTTTCGCTCGACATCGTCGTTGGATTCAAATGGCCCTCCACTCAGTCTCTTCGTACCAACCATAGGATTGATACCAAGCTTCGGATTTGAAAGAAATTCGAGAAAGAATGATCGAATTGGATAAATTTAGAGGTGAAATGGTTTGAAAGTGTGACAAATTGTATGAATGAAATGTGAATTTGTTGAAATTGTGGTTTGATTTCGTTGAAAAATGGTATTTTTTTGAAACGGTGAAATGATTGAGCGGTGAATGGGAATGAGAGGAAGTGTTAGTTTGTGGGTTGGGTTAGGTTATGTTAATCGTGATTGGGTTATAAAATGGAGGGCTTAAGTTGTCTTTTTAGGTGAAATGGAAACAAAACAAAAATCAAAATTCAAATGTATATTAAGATGCATATTGAAAGATTTTGAATACCTAAGTGTGAAATAAAATCCATCAGGGACTTTTAACTAATTCATCTTTTTTTAGGATATTCAAAAATAAAAGTATTACTTGCTCTGTTCAACACTTGTCTAATTTAGAGCTCTACACAAAAAATAAAACAATTTTTATATTTGAAATTTTTTTTCCTATAAAACTACCAAAACGTTCCTATATTTGGAGTACTTTAGAACACATCTGCTCATCCCATTATTTTTTTTTCTATATTTTTTCTTCTCATCCCTCTCTCTCACAACTTAACAAGCAAATAAATCTTTATCTATAAATTAAACACACACATAAATTCTTATATCGAATGAAAACATTATATTTTCATAGGACGAAGAGAGTATAATTTTTTTTTGGTATAAAGGGGAGAATAATTTTTATTGAGACAAAGAGAATACTTACTCCGCTCCAAAATTAATCCAACAGTGATGGTGTGAAATAAAATAAAAAATAAGGATAATTTGATAATCGTATTATAATTTTACTTTTTTTGGACGGATGGAATATTATTTTATGATACGAACTCAAGATAAGTCAATGACCACTAAGACCATGCACAAGACTCTACATAATGGGTTTGGAAGATATGTATCATGACATATATACGTTTAGTTAAAATCAAATAATTCAGATTAAAACAAAATCAATAAAAAACTAAAATTAAATTATTAATATTATAATTTTAATCATTTATTTTTATATTTTAATCTTAAATATTAAATTTTAACTAAACACAAATCCTTTTTTTATTATTATTATAAATTACAGTAGTTAACATTAAAAACACCCGGTGTCTCTTGTCTTTTTGCCTCGTCTGATCTAACAATAGCAGAACGGAAGGAAATCAAAGTAAAAAATAGAATCTGCATCATATCTGATGCGACCCAAAGGAACAATATTGATTCAATCCAAATTCACAGGTACGCTCTTCCTCTCTCTCTCTCTCTCCTCAGTCGCACCCCGTCGCCGGCGAGACGATTTCCGGCGCCGGAGACGCGTTCAATTTTTCGTGATTGCGCTTTATAAATTAGGGTTTGTTATCGAGATATGTCACCATCTTTTCTCTTATGAGTTCCAAATAAAAACCCTAATTCGTCTCGATTCGGGGTGTGTATCGGCCCAAGTGGTAGATCTGCGGATGAGAGATGTGCTTGAATCATGTTGTCTTTTGTTTGTTTCATGATGAAACTTGGAGTGTGTTTATGAGTGAATAATTGATGGGGAGAGGGAATATGATGTTAGCATTATGTGTGGTCATAGATTAACGAAGGAGGAAGATTAAATGATTAGGAAATTTAAAAAATAAAAATAGTTTTCAAAAATTCTTAGGATGTGTCCTAACAACACACAACTTATGTTGCTAGAAACAAACTCTTTTTTTTTCGTAAGGGATTTATGAGCTTTCTTTTGACCTTATGTTTTGGGCGAGACACGACATCACAACTCAACTGAATCAACTTATATGATTGTGCTACTGCCTAGGGGTTCTGATTTAGGACATGCTTTGAGTGAGAAAAATATGGAGTTTTTTCTCGAGGAGGTTTGCATCAAGACTATGAGCATAACAATAGGAGTGTATACCAACAGGACATGTTTTAGCCTGAGAGAAAAACAGGAGTGTGTACCTGTAGGTCGAGCTTGTTCTCTAGTAAGGGGATTACATTCGCGATAAATTTGTCCATCTGACGTCAACTATGCTATCTAGTTTCAATTCCTAATGGCATGGATTATGAACAAGAGAGGGTCTTGTTATAACTCATAGACTAGTTGGTAGATGAATATCATGAATTGAATATTTTGTCCATGCACCATATAATTGACCGTGTTTGTATGATACGAAAAATACAGAATCATAGAGTTAGGCTGAATGAATAGTAGGGAGCAATGAGACTAGGCTTCAAGTTGTGAAGCTGCTCCTTATGTGTATAATATGCTAAGTATCAGTATTGCTGTATGTCTATTTGCCAATGGGTGTTTTGACTTGTTACTTTTTTTTTGCAGGTAGGAATGTCTGCTTACGATAATGTTGTTGTTGGGAAGTTGAAATTGAAGGGAAAGGCACTAGATGTCAAGAGTGGTGGTGTGAAGAAAAAGAAGCATAAGAAGAAGTACGACGGAATTTCTCAGGTTAAGGATAGCCAGAAGCTCGAAGGTTCATTTGCCTATTCTGTTTTCACATCCAGTGCTGAATCTCTTGTCTTTCTTTACGTTTTGTTTATGTTTACACTGTCGGAGAAAAATCCTTCGATGAGCTTATCGTTCTGGTTCTAATCCTTGTATTCTTTGGTGCCATGTGAATAAGCAACCGATGTGTCTAATTTAGGGGGAAATATAGTACTTTGGATAAGTTATTTGCGGGTTCTCATTCTGTTTGGATACGTGGCCACAAGTTAGGAGCATCTGCATGTGGTATCTTCCTCTTAAGGTCAGTGTTCTGTGTAGTCTGGTGGGGAATCAACGCAACATTTGGTCGTGACTTCTCCGGTATGGTTGTTCTGGTTGCCAATGAGCTGTACGACGAGTAGAAGTCAGGCTGAGCTTAAGGTTATGGTTATTGTGGCACCAGTTGTTTTGCACTCATTAATGAGTTGCCTCTTTACTTTCTCAGTGTCGATAGAATCATAAATCACATGAGAATTTTCCCTAGCGTATGCTTGGTGCTCCCCTTGTTGTAGTACTGTCAACAGAAATTGTGGATCAGGTTAATTACATGCCTCGGTTCAATAACTGAATGACCATTAAGCAAATGTTGATGATGGAAGTTGATAGGATCGAAAAGGTCAGAAATCGTGCCGGACATCACAGAAAAAGGAAAGTAATGAAAAGAGAAAGAAAAGGCTGTGCTTATTTGTCTAGGATTTGGGCCAAGTCTGGAGAATTGATCGTTTTGTGAGTGAATGCTTTCTGAGTATTAATGACATTTTGGTTACTGGAGGAGGAAATAATGCTTATAGTTGAATTATAAAAACACATTGTTGACTTGGTTGAGAAAATGCTTTTAGTATGTTGTTGGAGTTGATTTTGAGTTGGCATGGCAGAGAACTTGATGATGGTTCAGTTGATTTCTCGCAATTTTGTTCTTCGTTAGTGAACTATGCAAAGGTTTGTATTTTCTCTGCTTGCCAGAATGGATTCGATCGGGAAATTGCATACCATTTTCCTCATCACGCAGGCTTTATGGTTCTTCTGCCTATGATGTTCTACTTGAAGTAGAGTGTAAATTAAAAGGCTACCAACTACAGAGGTAGGATAAAATGGTCCAAAACCAGCAGTAAACCCCTGCTATCTCGACCCTCTTATTGTCAGTACCGATTCCAGTGGGATTATTTTAGCACTAGAAGCAATAGCAATTCATAGCCAGGATATGCAATCTTAGCTTATAGTTCAGATTTTAAGAAGCCGAGGAAGATGCATTTCGTTCAGTAGATTACCAGGTCGACTATCCTTTTTCCGGGGCGACTTCTGTTTGTGATCTGCATTGAAATTGTTTATATGATGCATGATTATGTGTGCGAAGGATAATGGAAATATTGAAACTAATCCTACATAAAGCTATGTGTTTGACTTGAGTTTGACTTTCTGTTCAGATGGAAGTGCAGATATTTCAGCTGACCCGAATGAAGAATTTGAGACACTAACCGAGGAGGGGAAAGCGCCTCATATCGATGATCATCTCACTCCGGCTGAGAGACGTTACATAGAGCAGCGACAGAAGCTTGATGTTCAATGGCTGGCCAAGAAGGCTAACAAGTCACATCGCGACAGGATAGAGCAGTTCAACCAGTCCCTTGCGAACATGAGCGAGCATTATGACATCCCTAAAGTTGGTCCTGGCTGAAACACAACGGACAAAGTTCACGAGAGTGTGTATTTGCTTATGGGTTACTGAAACTCAGACTACCAAGATCGTGGTAGGTTGTGTTTAGACTGTGTACTGTGGTGCTGTAACTCACTTGTTCATGTTCAGAGCGACTTCTTATCATTTTACAGCAAAGTTATTTGATGCAGAAGATTTGTGCGAGTGTGCAAAGCTCCACTGCTATCTTCCTACTTGTTATTTGGAGGTAATTTATAGTGTCCAAATGATTGATCCTTGCCTATGTAGATCTTGATGCTTTGATGTTCTTTGTCGATGCCAGGGGCTTGGAAGAAATAATATAGCATCATAATGCAATTAACTTGCTAATTGTTTCTAATATAACACTTGTGCCATCCGGTTGCTAGTGATCATGCTAGCCTTGGTCTTTATTGTTGGAGTCTAACATAGAGGTTTCCACTCAGTAAACAAACAACTACGGAGTTGCGTATCATAATGATTATGCACCATGCCTCGGGACACAATATTCTACCTACACCTACAAGCTTTGTTCCTACAAACAAGTATTATCAGTTCTGATTGAACACTGCAACATGGAATATACAACAAAACTGTTGAAACCAAGATGATAAGTACAACCCTTTGTTTTGAGGGAATGGACTCCATCCATCAGTTTTGATGAAGCAGCCATGGATTCTATGCCTACATGGATCTAATTCCAAGGGCTTGATTTGCAATTCTGGGGTCCTAAAACCTTGGATAAACTTGCGAATAAAGTGGACAAGCCAATGTGCACTAATCTTCAAACGGCTAAGAAAGCGAGAATTTCATTTCCTCGTATCCTTATGGATATGAATACCTCAAAAGCTCTGCTTGATGTTATTCACTTTAGTGATCCGGTCAATCCCTTTCCCAGAAGGTTCATTATGAGTGGGTTCCTTGTACATGTTCGAAGCATAAGAGGTGGGGACATTTGGAGGTGAACTGTAAGGTGTTACCCAGAATGACTCAAACCTGGAGGCCTAAACTTGTTCCTCAGCCAGACCCTCCTCCTCCTCCTGCTACTCAAGCTATTATCCCTTCAGCTGAGGTGGAGATGTGCATCCCTGCTAAGGATATATTACATGAGGATTGAAAATTGATGAAGGGCAACTTCACTCTAAAACAACTACGTAACTTACACAATCATTGATGTTTCACGATAAATTTATAAATAAAAAAAATACGTTTGATCATCGTTGTACAAGTGTCAAATTTTGCATTGATACGCGTGTAAAGTCAAAACGTTACAAAGTTTATATAGGAGGGAGGGAGAACAACCCAAAATTCTTGGATTATGAATAAAAAGTAGAATTAATAAAACGGTTGATTTCTACGACAGCCTTGCCTTTTGTAGATACGAGCGAGAGGAAAGAATAGAAAAAATCTGAGGGGACTTGTCAACTAGGGCTGCAAAATGCTCCGTAAGGCTGGACCTCGGATCGGGATGGACTAGGTAAAAACTCATCCGAGTTCCTTTATTTTTTTAATGAGCGGAACACGAACAAATTGTAAAGCTCGTTATCAGCTAAACGAAAAAGCTTGGATAATAAGATACCAATGTTCAGCTCAAACTCGAATTGATACGCTCGATGGAGGCTCGATTTGAGTACTAATCAAGGTGAAACGTCAAATATGTACTATGTAAGAGAAACAAATTCTCAAAATCCAGCCAACATAGTATCTATTTTAGCACTATAATTGTGAGTGAATCTTAAAACCAATCTGAGCAACCATCAGTTCGGCTCGTTCTGCTCAATTAACAATGAGGTAATTTCGTATAATCTAATTTAAAAGAATCATCATATAATTAATTCTCGATCTTTGATTACGAATTGAACGATCAAGATTAAATGTTAAGAATTTTTAAAAATTCTCTTAAAAAAATGAAAAAAAATCCTATATATAAAAATTATCTATAAGATGAAAATAATCAATCGTTATGATAAATCTAGAAATTTTTAATATATATTTATTTCATTAAACAAAGAATTAATAATTATATCTTATAATGATTATTAATCATTTAATTCAATGATCTCTATATTATGTGAAAACTCTGTTTTATTTTATGTGCTGATATTTATAATGGATCTTTAATCTTTTGAATTCTATCGTCCCTTTTTATCTAAAAATTGACTTTGAATATTACACTTTAAACAATGCACAAAAATAGTAATATATTGCTCAAATACTTCGATCGATTTATCTAAAAATATTGAAGTTTTAATAAAAGTCATCAAAGTGTAAATTATCAATAGGTCTTATTTTTTAAACTTATTTATCAAGAAGTTATCCATAACTTATTAATTAGTTGTTGGTCTTATTTGGTTTGATTTTAAAAATAACTTGTTATCATTTCTTATTAATTGGAGTCTTTTATTTTTAATAGATGACTAATTGATAAATAAGATAACGGGTATGATCAATTGGTAAATAGGTTAGGTTTTGATGTCTAATAAGTAATTTTCTTTATTTGAAACATGATGTATGATCTAAATTGGGTTATCTTCAAAATATAAGACGATCAATAAGTTCAAAATCTTTTATATGATATAGTTACAATTATATTTTTGTTAATATAATAATTTATTTTTATCTATTATGATATTTTATCGAGCAGTGCACATGTTAGTAACCTAGTTTATCCATAATTGTCAATTTGGTTTTGGGTTGATGTTTTATGAAAAATTCCCAAAAAAATACAAAAATCCCAAAATATTTTCCAACACATACAATAAGAAAAAATAATTCCCATTGCACACAATTTCGCCCCTTCTCCTCCCCCACCACGACCCCCTTTACCATTCCCACTACCTCCAATTTACTCTCCACCGCTTCCGGCTCTCAAAACCCAAAACCCAAACCCATGGTCATAACATCATCAGCAACGTTATCTCCCCTTGAACACCACCAGGCCTGATCCAGCCACCTTGCCACCATGTGCTCATCGTCGTCCTTCTACCACCCCAACGTCTTCATTCTTTAATGAACAGCCCCAGTAAATCGCGCGTAGGATAGACTATACAAATAGTGCGCCTAACCCCAGCAAATCGATCCACCACCCAATCATCAACATCCCGACTTCTGTTACAAACAATGCGTCTGTTCATTTTGAAACAGGACGTCTGTTCAAATTGAAACAAGAAACCTGTTCATTTTCGCCTTTGAGGTATATCGAAATTTTGACTAGCTGAATCACCTTTGTCTTCTTCTTTTCGCCTCTGAATAGGATTTGACAATATGGATTGGTATGATGTTCTCCTTCAACCTCCTCTACCCCAATAACAGTGATCAAAAGAACCCCCAGGCTCGCTCAAACTTGCATTGAACGATGTACAACGAACTACGCTTTCTTTCTTCGCTAATTTATCGTCGAAACTCTTAAAACTGATGTTGTCATACTTGAAAGGATTGGACGTCAGCTCCACTCGGCTTCTTGGGGTGGGCATCACTCAGGTTGGAACTCTTCAACAAATCGAGGATAAATTCTTTTGTTTTTTGGCGTGTGGAGAGAGGACGGAGATGAAGTTGAGATCACAGGCTTTGTTGATCTTAGACTTCATCACAGGGATGGTGATAAGGGATGGGGATGAGTGGGAGATGAGTTTGGGGAGGTGAGGGTGAAGGGAGAAGAGACGGAGAGAGGTGGTGCGGAGGATACGGAAAAGAATGTATGAAATGAGAATGTGTGAAATGGGTTTTTTTCGGATTTTATCAAATGAAAATTATTTTGTAAAACATGTACCCTGAGGGAATTTAGTGGATGTTTTATTCATATCTTTTTCATATACAGTCATAAATATTTAGTTTTTTAGACATAATCTTTAGTTAAATTTAAGAAAAAGGTTTGTCCTAGATTAATGAATTAAATCTTAAAACTGTTCATGTGAAGCCAAAATTAGGTTAAAAAAAACAGAAGGAAATAAATGAACTAACCATAATGAAAGAAAACATTAAGGAAAAATTACTCAAAACTACAAAAATTTGGAAAAAATATCAAAAAGAAACACAAGGAATCAAAATTTCAAAAACATAGAATTCATCCATCTTATTTAAATCCTTAGCCCTATTTCATCTTCACCCCAATCTTAACCCAACCACCATCGGAAACTTCGTCGGAATTCGGCCACCGTCGTCGAAATCTTCCTCGGAATATGAAACAAAAAGCATGAATAAAAAATGAAATAGAACGGCAGTACAAAAAAAAAAAAAAAAAAGCGGCAATACAAGACTAAAAGCAAAGCGCCTTAAAAAAAAATTAAGCGTCTTAAGAAAAAACAAAACACCCTAAGAAACAAACCCAAATTCTCTTCTCTTTTTTTTTTTTTATACAAACCAAAAATCCAAACAGAGCGCATCAATAAAAATGAAACAGATCATCTGTATAAAATCAAAATAGAACGCATATACAAATGAAACAGAGCGACAATACAAAAAAAAAAAAAAAAAAAAAAAAGAGTGACAATACATGACCAAAAACCCAACGCCTTAATAAAAAAACAGAGCATCTTAACAAAAAACAGAACGCCCTAAGAAACAAACCCAAATTATCCAAATTCTCATTTTTTTTTCAATATATAAACCCAAACCCAAATAGAGCACATGAATAAAAATAAAACAGAGTGATTATATACATTCAAAATAGGAGGCATGAACAAAAATAAACAGAGCAACAATACAAAAAAAAAAAAAAAAACAGAGCGGCAATACAAAAAAACAGAGCGATAATAAAAAAAATAGAACGGCAATGCAAGATCAAAAATAGAACGTCTTAGTAAAAAAACAAAGTGTCTTAAGAAAAAACAGGACACCCTAAAAAATAGAACGCATGACCAAAAATGAAATAGAGCGACAGTAAATATCCCATGACTTTCATTAGAAACACATAGTCGTTGGATAAATCCCTACACTGCCCATAACGACCACCTTCATCAAAGTATCCTCTTATCTCTGTCTTCAAAATAACAACAGAAGAGCACTTTGCGCATGTCCTATCCCATACTTTGGCCACCCATTTTGCAGCTTCTCATATTTCAACCCTAAGGAAAATTTTAGTATTAACGTAATGCAATTTCAAAGATAAAGATATATAAGTCAAATTAATGATGATATGCAGAAATGAGATCGAAGCACTTGCCTGGAATCATTGAACGATGCCTTGACAAGCATCGGAGGATAACAAAGCCCGCTAGCAATGTTGTTATAAGGGGAATACTTCATGATAGAATGGAAGTCAGGTTCCACAAGAGGGTTTTCGAATTCTTCATTGTCCAGTGTGGATAGAGTTAAGCTAGTGTCCATCAATGTGTTACAAATGTCGAGGAAAGAGTTCTGATACACGCAGCATAAAATTCATCAATTCACATACGTCAGTGCCTATAACGAAGATCTGAATCAATTACAAGCATAATCATTTACCTTCAAAGCAACAGCAGAAAACATGTCTGGATAGATATTGATAGCAGCACCAATAAGTAGGCACCCTGCACTAGATACCACAGCAGGGAGCTTTTCTTTTTGTACGAGTCGACCACCTTTTCTCGTCTGAGTTGCTTAGATGCTCATTTAGTCTATAGATTCTACCATGTTCGAATTTGAGAGCCAAATTTGAGGGTCGAGTGAGTTGGGAGCAAATCTGAGAAGATGAGGCAAATTTGAGGTAAATGAGATTGGAGGATGAGGCGAAGAAAAGGCGATTTCGGTCCACGTCGATGATGGAGAACAACAAGGGCTCTTCCTCCTCCAACGAGTGCAGTTGCAAGCTCAACGAGATCTTCGAGCAAAGCTTCAGGTCTCTCTCTTGAGCGCGTCGGATTTCGATCGTCTGAGGAGATGAGTACAAAGGGGATGTCGGCGACGGTGACAAGGAACGGAGAGGAGAATGTCGGATTCTATTGTCGGCAACATGAGCAATCTTCTCATCAAAGCAATAAAAGCATTAAAGTTTGTTGGAGAAATTAGGTTTTGATCCGACTTTGACCACGTTTTCAAGTACCACCTGCATGTCAGTTTAGGACGACTTTGGGAACGCGATTTACTTCGTGAGTTGATATGGGAAATATGACACGAAGGTGCACGCAATCGTATCAAGTGATATAGTTGTGAATAGAGTATTGTTCCACAAAGACTTGTTTTCTAACGCTCAAAATTATCTAGTCCTCGTTTGGTATTGAATTGAAGGATAAATTGATGAACTCTAATACTACTAAAATAAGTAAAACGAAACAATTAAATTTAAGAATGAGATCAATGAAATGAAAACCTAGGGATCCGACTTCACCTATACTTGACACAAGATCTAACTTTTATCGTTTTATTTAAACTACTCAATTCAATTGGTTGACAATCAAGTTTTCCTAAATCATTCAATAGTTCCTTTCGAGACCTAATGAAAATTTTCTTAACTACTAATTCATCATATTCCTATGTGAATTAAGGAATCAAGAAATCATTATACTTTTTGAAAACTTATATAACAATCACATAGGTCATGCATACAATATTCCTATCACGTATTCAACCTTTGGTATTCAATATCACGGTCTAAACCTTAATTTCTCTTCCGAGTTAATTAAGATCCACAAAACATTCATGTGACGGTCAAACACACAAAGGTATTAAACACAATATTGAATACTCAACCAATATAAATCAAGGAAAGTCTGACATCGACGATAAACTCACTCAATTATAACAAAATATTAAATAAAAAGATATAATGTAAGTGAATAAAATTCACTTATCATGAGTAGGTGTGCATAATATATTAACATTCTCGAAATCAATTTCGGACGAATGAGAAATTAATATCCAGAGTATAGTGTTTGATGCCATATAAAGTGTTTGGAAAAAAAAATTGTCTACCCATATTGATAATGAGGAAGAAAAAATAACAACATAAATAATGAAAGTTGGTTTTTTGTTTTCTAAACAAAGAAAGCCCACGTACTTGTATAAAAGAAAAAAGAACAAAAAAAAAAAAAAAAAACACACATAACTTGGAAAGAAGGGATCTTAAGTCTAATGAGTACAATATTTAGCATTTACTAACTTAAATTGGATCGTTGGTTGGTAATGACACAGAAGATCCTTCGTACGCATTTCTTAGTATTGGGAGTGTTGTGCGATAAAAGGATCTTTTTAAGATTAAAAGACACGTTTTATCGATGGATGATGTGTGGGTTCTCTTTTAAAGATGATGTTTCGAATGGTATGATTCGAGGACAATTGGGATTAATAAGAGATAATATAATGAATAGATCTCTCTGACGCGATAAAATAAGAGTGATATGATAATTTGTAATGTTGTTGTCTTGGTAATGTTAGAAAGAACTCTTACATCTCAATTTAGGTTAATTTAGGATGTTTTTTTATTATCAATATAAATGCTATTCATTTATTATTTCCTTATATTTTATGAGAATATTTAAAAATAGTCTCTATTGATTTATTGTCGTTGTTGCTGTTGGGCCTTAGAAGCCATGCATTGAGCCTGATCTGCCTTGGCCCAATGGAGCCTGGGCTTAGAAAGAAGTAGATCTTAGGCCCAATAAATTATTTAGCTTTATAAACTTGAATTTGGTCGTTGGTTGTCATGAGCCATGGCCCAAACGAGCCTGGGCTTCCTTTAACTGCTGTTCGACGTTGGGCCAAGTTTGTGGCTGGGTCTTTGTACACCCAAACTTTCATCCTAGTTGCATCCAAGTCCAAATAAGGTGATCACATCAAAAGATGCATCTAATGGGTTTGGATCGCGCCTCATTGTCATGTCTAGGATGTATCTCTTGTGTTTTTGGGTTGGGTTTAGGCCTATAAATTATGTAGGTTCAAAAGAGTTCAAGACGATTTAAGGTACATCGTACATTTGTTATTATTAGTGCTGCTCAAATGAGTGTGATAATCGTAGTAACTTGGAAGACAATTGTCACAAATCGCAAGCACCAGTGTAAATGTAAGGTTGACAAATAAGGTTGAGAGCTCGAGACAGCAGAGCGGGGGGGGGGGGGGGGGGGGGTG
>JAOVYX010016811.1:0-23688 GCA_035668315.1 Drosera spatulata | reverse complement strand
CCTCAGTTCCTCGGCCTCCGCATCCAGCGCGGCCTCTGGTCCGAATCCGACTACGGCTCCGACGTCATCGTCGGGGTTTTCGACACCGGTATATGGCCCGAGAGGCGAAGCTTCTCGGACAAAAACCTCGGCCCTGTCCCGGCCAAGTGGAAGGGGACTTGTCAGGTTGGGGAACGATTCGTGGCTTCGAATTGTAATAGGAAGATCATCGGCGCCAGGTTTTTCTCCAAAGGGCATGAATCGGCCATCCCCGGTGGTGGGGTTTCGGGTGGTGGAATTAATAGTACCGTGGAGTTCAGGTCCGCGAGGGACGCCGACGGGCACGGGACCCACACGGCGTCCACGGCTGCCGGGAGGTACGCGTTCAAGGCCAGCATGAGCGGGTATGCGAATGGGATTGCGAAAGGGGTTGCGCCGAAAGCGAGGCTCGCTGTTTACAAGGTTTGTTGGAAGGATTCCGGCTGCTTCGATTCCGACATATTGGCTGCGTTCGATGCGGCGGTGTCCGATGGGGTCGATGTGATCTCGATTTCGATTGGTGGCGGCGACGGGATATCGTCGCCGTATTATTTGGACCCAATTGCAATAGGGTCATACGGGGCGGTTTCCCGTGGTGTCTTCGTTGCTTCCTCGGCGGGGAATGATGGGCCGAGTGGATTGTCTGTTACGAACCTGGCGCCATGGATCACGACGGTCGGGGCGGGGACGATCGATCGGAACTTCCCCGCTGACGTGATCCTCGGCGACGGGAGGAAGTTATCCGGGGTCTCGCTGTACTCCGGGAAGGCGCTCAAGGAAGGGGAGATGTATCCGGTTGTGTATCCGGGGAAGGACGGCGCATTGACGGCGTCGCTGTGCATGGAGGACTCGCTCGATTCGGAGCACGTGAAGGGGAAGATCGTGGTGTGTGATAGAGGGAGCAACCCTAGGGTCGCGAAGGGGTTGGTGGTGAAGAAGGCCGGCGGGGTGGGAATGATACTTGCCAATGGGGCCTCGAATGGGGAGGGTTTGGTTGGGGATGCGCATTTGATCCCGGCGTGTGCTGTGGGAGCAAATGAGGGCGATCTGATTAAAACTTATATCTCGTCGACAAAGACTCCGACAGCGACGATCAAATTCCGGGGGACTGTGGTCGGGGTCAAGCCGGCGCCGGTGGTGGCATCGTTCTCGGGGCGAGGCCCCAACGGGCTGAACCCGGAAATACTGAAGCCGGACCTGATTGCTCCTGGAGTCAATATCATTGCCGCCTGGACGGACGCTGATGGTCCTACTGGGCTGGAGGCGGATACTAGGAGGACGGAGTTCAACATCCTGTCCGGCACATCGATGGCCTGCCCCCATGTGAGTGGGGCGGCCGCATTGCTCAAATCGGCGCATCCTGATTGGAGTCCGGCAATGATAAGGTCTGCTATGATGACTACAGCTAGTGTGACTGATAACAGGTTCCAGTCCATGACGGATGAGGCTAATGGGAAGCCCTCCACGCCCTATGATTTCGGGGCCGGGCATCTGAATCTTGAGTTGGCGATGGATCCGGGATTGGTTTATGATGTGACGAATGAGGATTATGTGAGTTTCTTGTGTTCGATAGGGTATGGACCGAAGACGATCCAGGTGATCACACGATTGCTGGCTGTCTGTGCTATGAAGAAGCCGGCGCCTGAGAACCTGAATTATCCTGCAGTGGCTGCATTGTTTCCTAGTACAGGCGCTGGGGTCGTGAGCAAGACGTTCATCAGGACTGCTATCAATGTGGGTGATCCCAATTCAGTCTATAAGGTTACCACCACAATGCCAGCCAAAGGGGTGAATGTGGTCGTGAAGCCGGCCACTCTGGTGTTCTCCGAGAAGGTGAAGAAACAAAAGTTTGTGGTTACTATCACGGCAGCTAGCAGCAGTTTGTCGTCTGTGGAGGCAGGAGTGGTGTTTGGTTCATTTTCTTGGTCAGATGGAAAACATGTTGTCCGCAGTCCAATCGTGGTGACGCAAGCAGATCCGATGTGATCCCAATAATGCAACAAGTTCCATCTGATTGCAGCTCATGACTCCTGACGGAGGAGATCGGTTGATCACATGTGGTTTGTGATCATAACAGGATGACGAGGTTATAGGAACTTGCTTTGAGGAGAAAGTAGTGTTAGCTGAACTAGGCAAGGTTGGATATGATGCTTGGTTCTGTTCCTGTTTGATGAGTTTGCTTGTTTCTTTTCTGTCTGTTTTGTCTGCTTGAGGTTGGTAATGTTTTAATACACGAGTATGCCGTGAGGTTGACAACTTGGATAACAATGGATCGATGTTCAGTTGCAAGGTAGCAATCAACCAAATGTTTGGTTTCTCTGGGATCTTGTGATGTGGAACTGCTGTGTGTCTCTACCAGGATTGAATAATAGAAATGCAAAAGGTTAGGAGTACATTACATTCCCATTGCATGATGTAGAAAATCAGTAGCTTATCGTCTTGCTGTCATGAACTTCTCCTACGAAGTTGGTTATGCCTTGAAAATGAAAATAACTGTGCATTTGGTCTCGATTATAACTTTGATTGTGGATCTGTATCAGACGATAGATTTCTCTGCAGATCAGTTCAAGTCATTTCCAGAAGCGGGTTGAAGAAAACAATTCTTCCTATCAGGAATAAGAAGCATATGGCCAAAGTCAGATAGAACCAGAAGATTAAAAACAGAAGCAATATATTTGTCCATGAGAACAAGTGAGTGCTTGATATTGATCGATCGTTAACTTCATCGACTCAACCAAAGAAGTTGAGGTTCAAAATAATGGTGTATAACGGTCTGCTCAGCATTCAACAAACTCACTACTGCTAGCTCTTGCACAATGACTTGAAACTCGAACTCTGTGTGACTTCTTCTAACGATAGAGACCTCCCAGCTTCGCCCAACAACGGGGCAAAATTTGAGCTCAATGTCATGGCTTCACTACATTTGACAACCTCGAATCACCCTATCTTTGAATAATCGTGATTTGAGGACCAAAATTACCATGTGCATCCTAGGTCATCCAACCTACATAAGACGTGCTTACGGGCACTTTTACTGTTAACATCAACATCTGGCCATGGACAATTACTGTTAACATCTGGCCATGGACAATTAGCAACTTTGCATTTGATAAGTTCCGGATCAGGAACTGCATCGATAAATCAACTAACTTTACTATCACTTGTATATTCCTCACTTATGAGACTCAAGGTTCTTTTTCTTTTCTCCATGACGCACAAAATATAATGTTGGTTGCTTAAATTCAAAAATGTGGGTGATTTAACACAACATCACATTACGGTTAGATTGACCTCCTTAAAATTTTGACAATTCATTCTTTTATACCTAATTTTATATTCATTCCGTCCCATAATTATTACAATATATATATATTTTGTATTATTTTATACGTATGAATATAAATTTCGTTTTCATATCAAATCACATCTGATCGTCCTGTAACATGTATTAGGTAGAAGTACGTAACTTACACCATCATTAATATTGTACTATAAATTCATAAAAAAATATATTATATCGTCGTTGTACGCGTGTCAAAGTCAAAACGTTTCAATAATTTCGAAACGAAATGAGTATATATCATGAGTGAGTAACATCAATCATCAATCTTTTTTTAATATTTAATTTTATATTCAATGTGATGCTAAAAATTTATATATATATTTTTTATATTTATTAATCGTAGATTGAGGTAGTTGGTCCAAGTCTAAATAACACCTAAAATTCCTTGTTACAAAAAATTGCTAGGGTTGTCTTGCAAAGAAGTCGTTCTTTCCCCCTTTTAGTATCATCGATTGCTCATCTCAAATTCATCCCCAACCAACCCACACAGAACCAAAGCGAATAGACCCCAATTTCGCAAGCAGAGATCGAAGAGGGAATTTCATCGAATCGAACCGACCATGGCGAGGTACGACAGAGCAATCACGGTATTCTCACCGGACGGCCACCTGTTCCAGGTGGAGTACGCACTCGAAGCGGTGCGAAAGGGCAACGCCGCCGTCGGAGTCCGCGGCACCGACACCATCGTACTCGGCGTCGAGAAGAAGTCCACCGCCAAGCTCCAGGACTCAAGGTCTCGAAACACTTAACCCTTACTCTAAACCCTAGTCCTCCCTGGATCTCGAATCTCTACTCCTAATTTGAGTTACATTACATCTGATATGATATTGATTTGCTTTGCGGTGGATGTAAATCGTAGTTTAAAAGATTGAAGCTATCGGTCGATTGTCGTGTAGATTAGATTCTTGATTATATTGGTCCTGAATGGTTGAATGTGGATCTGTGAGGGTTTAATGCTGAGGAATTGATATCGAGCTGTATTTCTGCGGTTTTGCGAAAATTGGATGTGTAGGTTTAGGGTTTCCAGATCTGTTAACTCTTTTGCGGTTTGGACGATGGCTTTACTTCATTTTGTTAAGGAGCAGAGGAGTTCTGAATTCTGATCTGGAACTGTTGCAGATTGATTTATTAGTCAAAGCGACTCTTGCTTGTGCAGTGCTGTTTAGCTAATAAGCAAGTGACATTTAGAATGATAGTCTCTGGTAGATGAATGAATGGCATTTACATTCTATGGCGCCCTATAGTTTACAAAGAAATGACTTTTGTGTGGAATGTTGCTCAATAGTTAATAAGTGGATGTCTTCTCTATGATTGGCGAAGATAGCAAAAAAGTGATGTCATACTAGTTCTCCAGCTGAGGCTTTGGATCCTGGCAGGATTGGCTGTAGCCTAAGAATATTTTTTGAATCAGTCATTGTCTAGATATTCTATGATGTTGGTCAATGGTGGAGGGGAATGCTTGAATCTGGATCTTTGAAGGTATGCTGCTAGTTACTAATGAGATTTCAAATGCAAAATGAAAGGATTAGTTCATGTTGCACCTTGGGTTATATAGCCAGATGTGTTGGGGCATTTTTTCCATATACTTGATGTCCGCTTGCCGAGAAACTATGGAATTCAGATCACTTATATTACTATTTTTTTTTCCAGTGTAAACATGGAGTGCTAATCTTCTTATATCAATGATCATACTAACTTCAAGGAAAAAAAGCATTGTTTTGTGAAGGTAATATGCGTTTTAAGTGTCAAACTTGTTGGCAGCGTTTGGTGTATGTAGTTCTGTCTAGCTTAACATCGACTACGCCCTCAAATTGTTGTTACTGGCTTAGGTACTGTACATTGTAGTATTCATGGTGCTACATGGGGATAGTGGAAACATGTGATATAAGTAATTCTAATCTTCACATTCGCATCCATACTTCAGCATTGTCTAGATATTGTGTAACTAATTTGTTTCATATTTTTTTTTTCGAGAGTTGTGTTCAATCAAGTAGCTAAGCAGGCTTGAACGCATTAAGCTAGCCACAGCTACAATACTCTGACCAACAAACGAAGCTGTTGTTTCATAAGTTTCCTTCAGGAGCACCTATTTGACGTCCAAATTTGTCAAAAAAGAAAGCGCTTCTTCAGAACACGAGTTTAGTGTTTCTGAAAAAATCGCTTTCTCAGGAGGCAATTTCTCACCAACAAAAATCGCTTTCCGAGGAGATAATTTCTCATTAATAAATGAAGTTGAATTTATATTTTGAAAATATTTTTCTAAAAATTGACATAGATTTTAGACAACAACAGAAAAAGGTTACAACTTGATTAAGAAATATAATATAAGATGAACGATCAAAAAATTTCAAGTTATTTAACTCACACCTTAAAAAAAAAATGGATTCAAGTGACAGAAGAAATCGTCTTCTAACACAAGAAAAACTGGTTTCAAGTGATTTACGATTTTTGTCGGTTATAAATCGTCTCTTCAGGAAGCGATTTTTTTAAAAACGGTAAACTCATTTCCTGAGGAAGCAATTTCTTCTTTGACGTTATGAGAAAAAAATGGACGTTAAAAAGCAATGACGGTTTCCTTCCTATTGTCTGATTGCTTTGAAACCCGGTGCAAGAACATTTGTTTATTCTTTCTTTACCTTGTTTTCCTTGAGGATGATTTTACTCTTAAATATTTTTAGAAGATACTTATCTCTTCTCCTCAGAGTAAATGAGTTTACCTTAATGGTCTAGCTGTGCATATTATTGTCGGTGAATTTGATGTGCCTTTCTTGAAGGTAGAATGATGTTGAATGCAATTTGGGTTTTTAGTTGATAAGTAAATGACATCTAGGAGCATGCTCTGGCAGCTCTGCAGTTGCTGGGTGAATGACTATGTTTGGGGCACCCTTATGGTTAAGAATGAATGGCACTTGTGCCTAGTGTTACCTGGACTGGAGTAGGCAAGTAGATTTTTCAAGGTTGCAAAAGAAGATCCTAGAGTTAATGTTGAGTTGCTTTTTTATGTGTAGAATGGACAGCCGAATATGGGAGGTGTTCTAGTTATATAGCGATAATTTTGTGGCTCTGTATCTTGTATCTTGACTCGGAATTCCGAGCCGATAGGGTAGCTACTCCAACCTTTTATAAAATATATTGGGGACTTTATCGCTAATCCTTTCAGGTCCTTGCTGTGGCAATCCCGATTAAAGGTTGCTGTCATAGGGTCGATTCTGGCCTCAAATTTTTCGCAACAAACCGATCCTTATGATGCGCCAAATCCTTACGAATCAGCCAGTAAACACCTTCGTCAAGCGTCCAACGCTTTTGTTTTACTCAGCGGAAGTCTTTTGAGCAACCTGTGTCTCGTTTTCGTGTTTCGACAAGTACAAATGAGCCACACAATTAATACGAACAAACTTGCAACGTAATAACAATGATTTACGATCAAAAGATCAATTTTTTATTGCCTTCCCAACAATACAAAGGAACCTCACGAATTTGCAAGGCAACGCACACCCCGCGCTCTCTTGTCAAACTCTTTTATTGATCTCACTCATGATCAGCAAGACACACATAATCCGTTTTGTGTTCTCAGCCTGATCGCGCTCTCAATATTGTATATGATGTACTACATGATGACTAGGGATCATCTATGTTTATAGGCAACGTTATAAGATCTTACATCGCAAAGATAACTACGGAAAATATCTTCAAATCAAATTTACAACCGAGAACAATATCTTTTAGTCCAAACAATATCTTGCTAAGTTTTTTCCACGATATCTTATTGTTTTGCTTGTCTACATGATCCTTATTTTTCGCAACGATATTTTTCACAAATCTCCTCGCAAGATTTATTCCAGCGACTCGCTCATCAATCCACCCCAATTAATGAGCTTTACAATGCTAGCTTCTCACGAGGCCCGTTTATGCTGCCATCCTCAGAATGGATTTCGTACTTTATAAGTCCAATTCAAGATTTCCTTCGTAACGAACCCAATCCACGTTTCGTCTTTGACCACCATCAAACCAAAACCTTTCTATACCTTTCAATGTCTAAGCCCAATCCTTGAATGTGACACCAAGCATAGGAAACAATGCTACGAATTTTGTATTCGTTTTGATCTTAGGACATTTCTTCCCACCATAATAAATAACAGACAAAATTCCAGATGGCACAAACAACCATTGCCCATCCTCATGTAATCCAGTTATCCGTTTAGGATTTCAAAACGAACCAAACTTAGCACAAACCCAGGAAAACTCGTCATCGATTTTCGTTTGGTAACACTTAGGAATCTCGCAGCGTTCGTTGGCCCTTAGAACGCAACACGTTCGCGTCTAAGTCCAAACGTCACGCTAACCATGCCTCGCGTACCTTTGCATCTGCCATCGTTCATGACAATGCTCGTAAGTCCTTGGAACATGCCTCGCACATCCAAGTCTTAACATAACGTGTCATGCCTCGTAAACATTCGCTCGCCCGTGCAATGCGCTCGCTTGCGTTCAAGTCCTAACGCAGCGTCGTTCCTGTCTCATTATCATGACCTCGCGTTCATAGGAACTCCCATGTGCGCGTCATCCTTGCTCCGCATCAACGAGGGTGTGATAGTTGCTTTATACAAACAATCCACCCGCTTTCGGCTGCATGTATTAGTGATTTACTGATTATCAATTATTTGTTTTTGTTTTATATTTTTTCTGAAAACTTTAAGCTCACCCAAGACTATCATTTGTGGTTTTGGTCTCAGGACGGTGAAGAAGATAGTAAGCCTGGATAATCATATTGCGCTGGCATGTGCCGGCCTCAAAGCAGATGCTCGGGTCTTGATTAATAGGGCTCGCATTGAGTGTCAGAGCCACAGACTTACTGTTGAGGATCCAGTAACGGTGGAATATATAACTCGTTATATTGCTGGTCTTCAACAGAAGTACACTCAAAGCGGTGGTGTCCGACCATTTGGTCTTTCAACTTTGATAGTTGGGTTTGATCCGTATACTGGGGTCGCATCTCTTTACCAGACAGATCCATCGGGTACATTTTCTGCATGGAAAGCTAATGCAACTGGAAGGAACTCTAATTCCATCAGGGAGTTTTTGGAGAAGAACTACAGAGAAACTTCTGGTCAGGAGACAGTGAAACTGGCAATTCGTGCCTTGCTTGAGGTAAGCAATTAGTTTGTAGATACTGTGTTTGATTTTGCACTATCATAAAACTAGCGCCTGTGCGAATTTCTGGTTGCATGCGGTCCCTGCTTAAATATCTAGAATTAGGATTTTTTTTTACTTCAAAGCCGTATTCTTTGAAGGTACAGAGCATATCTGGTCGTGTGATTTTTCTGAACTAAAGATCTTATTTTGTGAGCATCTCTTGTGAGAATGCAATTTTCTTCCGGATGATTGGTGGTAGTCGTTATGAAGCGTTGTGGTGTTTCAGCTTAGTTGATAAACTCAAGGGTCTTTTCTGAAGTTAGTTCCTTATTGTCTTGTAACTCTTGTTCCCTCTCAGATTATTGCACCTGGCCATGGCAAAACATTACCACAAGTTTTAAATGATTCCTGCATCGACTGATTGCACAAGGCTATCTTTCTTTTACATTGATTGTTTTCAAAATTTCTCTTGGCTAGTGTAATCAAGTTTTTTGTGCCATGTTTTGCTGTCATTTATGGCCTGATGGCTGAAGTCAGTTTGATAAAATAAAACCTTTGTAATATCAGGTTGTTGACAGTGGAGGCAAGAACATAGAGATCGCTGTGATGACAAAAGATGGACTACGCCAACTTGAAGAAGCTGAGATAGATGCCATTGTTGCGGAGATTGAGGCAGAGAAAGCAGCAGCTGAGGCCGCCAAGAAGCCGCCTCCTCCGAAGGAAACATAAACTGGTGAAACGGTCTCCAGTGCTGGTACTTTGAACTGCCCTTTTGATATTTGTTTCTCTTGTATTGTCAATGGAACTTCCGTCGTCGTTTCTAGAAATTGATCAAATAGATTTTTATCACAGTTTCATTGACTTGGAACCTGCAGTAATGTGTTTATGCTGTTATGCCTGGAATTGTGTGTACGGCCTGTGATAGCCGTGACTTGAGTCCAACTTCGCTTCATATATGGTAAAATATAAAGCTGCTTTCTGATATATGCTTTTCCCCCTGAAGTGTCCCGTTACCTCTCACTCTTTTTATCGCCAGTATTCATGTCCCGATGCGTAGGTAGGGGGTAATTTTCGCTTATTGAACCTGTGAGATGGTATCAATAATCAAAGCCCATTATTCTCAAAAATAAATAAATAAATAAATCAAATTCCATATTTGCTCTTTGTTTTATTCTTTGGGCTTATCCATGATGGAGGGGACCTAAATGGGCTTCTCTGGCATTGGGAGGGAGCAGCTTGTGCCCATGTTTATGCTATCAGAAAAGATGGGCTTTATGTTTCTTTCTCTATTTCAATAATAATCTTGTGTTTACATGAGATTTATTGCTTTTGGTCGCACTAGATAAACCTCGAGGTATATGCATGGCTCGGCTAAACTTGATTGTGTGTTTATTGCTAGTGATATAAATGCCATTAATGAAATTACAATCAGTTACAATGTGTAACTATCATCGCTAAACAGTGGAGTATGGAATTTTATATTTTTATATGTGAGAGTTGTTTGTTTGAAAGATTTAAAAATAAAATACTATTAATTTAACCAATATTTGTTGGTCAAAGTGGGTGGGAGTTTTGATTGTTCCTAAAGCAGGTTCTGACTTCAAATATTTATGAATAGAGAAACCAGTTACTGCGAGAGCTTTGTCTCCCTCATGGGTCCTTTGCTTGATTTCGACATTAGGAGTATATATCTTCCATTCGTTTCCTCTTCGTCTACCCCGTGAGGAAGGATGACTTGCAAACACACAGTGGTCTAACATCTTAAACACCTTTATGAAGTTGATGTTCGTTCTTTTTTTCTTCTCGTTGCTGTTATTCTCCTAGTAGGGGGGCATGTGGAGATAAGGTAAGAGGATACATGTGTGTGTGTAACTTAGGCCTCATTGAATTCACAACACAAAGCTATCAATGGACCACACCAGACCAACCCACACACAAGGTGGTCCATGGTCCATCCATGCCAAGCATGCGTCACCATGGTGTGGTTGGTTGAGATATCCTTACTTTGCCCCTTTTTGACGTTGATATATTTAGATGCGCAAATGGTTGGTTCGACGATAAGCAAATGCTTCTTCTATCTTACGTTCAAAGGTTTGATATACCTTGGATATGTCTGGAAACAATCGATCTCTAATATTTAGTATAGGACAAGACTACGTGATCTCGACTTGGGCACATCCTGCACTCGTGGAGATCATGTGTGCTGTTGTATAAGTGTTTGTGTTTTATGTTAGTTTGGGGTAGGGGACAAAAAACCCACATTAATAGGGAGGTTGCACTTTCTTCATTTCTTCTTCTTCTTCTACTTCAACTCCATAATTCATATCACTATTATTTTTTATTTTCTACTGCTACTTTCACCTAACCCTAACCCCATAACACTAGTTTAGCTTAGAGTTTAGCTAGCAGGGTACCCTTCACTATTCTTCTTCTGCATGCCCTTTAAACCTACTACATATTCTGCTCCATTTTCTCCCGCTTCTTGGGACACATTTAATAAACAAGCCTAAGTGTGGTGGTGGTGGTTGAGCATATCAGACTTATCAGATTTTCTGGTCCACCCTTTTGTTCCATCTTCGCTCATGTGACCTTTTTCCCATTGCACCATGTTACATTGATCTTCTTGCATATTGCAATGGTACTCAGGAGTCCTAGCTATTCACTTCATGGTTGAGATTGGTGTTGGCTTTGGACAATTCGTGACCTTCTAGTAGCGATACTATCATCATCTAAGCTTATAACTCGGACTTGGCGTGGAATGAAATGTATGTGAGATCCATATGTGGCTCTTGCAGAGAAGATCACCATCAATTTTGAAGATATCTACCGTAAGTATGTTAATATGGTGCAGCGTACAGTGTTTGCTTCAGAAGCCAACAGTTAGTATGCTGCTGAACTATTTATGGCAACAAATGTGACTTGTTCTAAAACATATAAGAGCATATCAGACATAAATACGTCGTCTCCCAATAAGTGCTATATAGTGTGACGGTTTTGCATGGTAACACTAACAGAAGAAAATGACTCAGAAACATAAGATGCTCAAACTCCCTGTGGAAATCATGAGTGCACATAAAGTAAAACAATTAAGGGGAAGTACTACAAGGTAATATCCCTCTATTTCATAATATGAATAACATTTAATTATTTAGGTAACATTTAATAACATTTTCACATAAAAAAAATATCAAAACAATCATCATCTGTTACAGTACATATATTATCTCCTCTCATAACTGTTACAATAAATCTCATTATCACAAAAAAAATATATTCTTTTTTATCAAATTTCATATAAATTCAACACATATATAAACATACATATAAATTCTCATGTCGAATCAAATTATTGTTTATATTATGAAACAAAAAGGATACCTAAAAATGAAAGGAAATTGGAAAAACGAAAGAACAGTGTTAGGTAAGCATTGATTTAACCCCAAAAAAACAAACAAAAGGAATCAAAGTGTGCTTTAATTTTCCCCACCGATTAAGAAATGTGAAAATATTTCTTTTCTTGGCTACAGAGGAGGGAAGGGCCTATATGTGATTTGGTCCAGCCAAGAGGTTTGGTACCCTAGACATGTTCTCTCTATGGTTGAAGCTAGCTTAATTGGTCCATTAAAGGCGGTTTTGGCCACATTACTAAATATTCAACAGTTCAAGGTTGTTTTCTTTTTTCCTATACCAGGCAATTTGAAGTAGAAAAACAACTTTCTCTCATTAATTTTGCCAACTCTTAGGTTTGGGCTTCACCTAGTGGACCTTGCTTTGATTATTTGTACCTTATGCTATATAATCAAATATACATGCAATATGTCTAGCTTTACGAAAATAATGTGATCTCATTTACTTGCAGTTATGCGGACATGATACATCAAGTTCAATAACCCAAAAGATATCAAATCCCCAATCATATAATTAGATAAAATAATTATAATATAGTTATGTTAATCTTTTTTCGGCATGAGTCACATGATCGATCTTAGTAGTACAGACTCCATAGTACGAGTTCATGCCAGGTTGGGCAAGTAAAAGAAGAATTCAAGAAGTAGTTATGATAATGCCAACGATTATAACAGGTGTAACATTATGAGAAAATAACAGCAATATTGAATATTATAATGATAACAACAATTGGGCAAAAGCATGGATCCAAGAATTGAAGTGGGGACTAAATTTTAGGGGCCCAACATCATGGCTATGCATGTGGGTGTTGGTGAGAGTTGTACTTACTATATCAACGATTAAGACAGCAAAATTATTATACTCTCATTTGATGTGAAAGCCCCAATTTGATCAATAACAATAATCGGTGGTTGTTAATATAATTACTGTTGCATCAACTGCTCTACGCAAGTTGTGCATCAAACCATATCTATCCAATGTCATATGAGGTGGTCGATGATATTTTTAGGCATATTTTTGTTATACAACTACCATATCTCATGTAAATGCATATTTAATTATCAAAAAAGAAAAAGACACACACATATATATTTATGTTAAGAACTTATTGAAGGATAAGCAATAGTATGTCGACCATCCCATATGTGTCATAAGAGAGTACTAGGATGTTTTCTAGTCATGTTTGTCTATATTCAGTAGAATCGAGGTTACTGGATATGTTCGAAGGAATTATACTGATTGATCATCTGCATAAGGAACTATGCATACTTTGTTCACCTCACCTTACTGTTACGTTAAACGACATGAAATCAGTGTCTCCTTTAGTTGCGAAGAAGAGAGGGACAGATTAGAAAAGGCTGAAACACGAAACACCAATCAGAATAGGAGAAAATTGGCAACACATCAGCGTCTCTTCTCCTCCTCTCACGGCTTATCCATTGCACCACACCAGGCCATTACCCATTTCGACGTTGACACCCAAAACCTTGCCATTTTCTTTTAGAGGAGAAAACGTGAAATTTCATTTCATTTTCTTTTCCCTCCTTTTCTTTTTCCTATGCACAAAGATTAATGTATTTACTATTGCAACAAGTCTAGATATACATTTCTCTCACGCCCCCACTAGCTTTTAACTTCACCTACCACACCATCTTCTGGCAAATATATACTCTCGAAGAAGCTACATGGCTCATAGCCAACACATTGCAGTCATACTCCTATTCATATCGACCCAGCAACGCCTATAATTCACATTGAACACGTCATCAGAATTGAATTGAATAGCATTCGCCATTCTGATCAACACTTTACACTGTCACATAAACGACAGTACTACCGTTGAAATTCAATACAGATCTTAGTACTATCAAGAACTCCGCATTGAGCTCCCAATCGTCACATGTACCCACCAAGCCTTGACTCCCCATTTCGAAAAAACCCGATCAAAAGCTTGAATGTTGATTTCATAACAATGAACATATATATAACCTGGATTGTTACTGCGATAGTATAAATCGCGCGAGTCATGATCATCCAAACCATAATCTTCTTGTTACACTAACCGTGACATCGACGAAATAAGACAGGATCCATGCACAGAGAATTTCTGTTAGTCTCTTGACTTTCATTTCCATAAAAAAAAGGATCCTTTCTCAGTCACATTTCATCTCCAAGCTTGATCTATACCCTCCCAAATTAGCACCTGTTCTCAAGCCCAAGAAATCATGATAACCAACACTTGTGCTGTTATCACTTGGACCAACCTTACTAACATTACAGGTACACTCTTTCCTGTTATGCAACCCCAAACTACATGTAAAGCACAGCATATCGTTACCACCACCAGCACCACTGCTTCCCTTTCCTGTCTTCAATTGCTCCAGCTGCTGGGTTTGACAAGGAGGGCTGATTCTGAGCTCGAGATTCAAATCCGGGCATCGCTCTCGGGTTTCTCGAGCCGGGTTTCTGTCGTAATTAGCGCCCGAAGGACCCGATGATGTCGTCCGAGGGGCTTGTATAGGTGTTATTGGTTCTTGCTTGGGGATAGCTGAAGCAAAGGATATAGTTGTGGCATCACTTGAAACCACTGTGGTGGTTGCTGGTGTAGTAGATGACTCGTTGAGTGGCCTATGAGTCACCGGGTCAATCCCTCTGCTCATCAGCTTCCTCTTGATGTGGGTGTTCCAGTAGTTCTTTATCTCATTGTCTGTTCTTCCCGGCAATCTTCCCGCTATCAGAGACCACCTACACGAGTTTCCATCAAGTAATCAATTACTGAGATTCATGCAAACTTGGTCTCATGATTCCAAATAATCCTGAACTTGTTATCAAATAAGGAAGCAAAAAGGCAAAGGGATGATTGGGAGGTACTTGTTACCAAGGAGGCCATGCAACTTGATGATGAGTTCATCCTCCTCTTCCGTGAAGTTACCGCGTTTAAGATCAGGCCTCAAGTAGTTAATCCATCGGAGGCGGCAGCTCTTCCCACACCGGAGCAGCCCGGCCGCCTTGGGAAGCGACCGCCAGCAGCCCTCTCCATGAGCTTTGATATAAGCAATAAGCCGATCATCTTCTTCCTTTGTCCAGGCACCTTTGTTTGTATGAGCCTTCTCACAACAAGGAGACCTACCCATCACACCACTAATATCACTGTATCTTGCTCTACAATATCCTTATTGTGCTTGATTTCTCCAACTGCTTCCTTCACAAAACAAGATGGAAAAGATCCTTAAAACATATGAAATGGAAAGATGGGCAACTGTTTATCTTAGTTATAGGAGTTTCATGGAGAGACAAGGCCAGACCTTTAGCAATTGAAGGTGGGATGGATTATATAGGCTTTTGACTGTAAGTGAAAGAGAGGAGGCAGAGAGAAATGGAGAGAGAGAGAGAAAGCTGAAAGTGCTTCTAGATGAGAGTTGGTGAGAAAGGTTCGAGGGGAGTGGCTGGTGGGCTGCTATCTCTATGGTGATGATATCAACACCAACATATACTTATAATAAGTGAAGAGGGGACATTAACCGTAGGTTACCTTCACGTGGGTGGAAAGTAAGTTATATGCACAATATAAAAGTAATGAAATTTCTGCCATTTCTCTATAATCTGATGAGTGTATTTATAAATTTTGGGCATCTGTTTGTTGGGACATACCTCGAATTAAGAATATAGTTAGGCCTTGAAAAGACACACCCCCAACCCCAAACCCAATTCATCGTCTTCATATCCTCATTATGCCAGACTACATGGACAAACCTTTCTTTCAGTTTTGTATCGTAAATTGATGGATGTAAGTTGGAACTAACACCCCTTTTCTGGCTTGTGAACATGTTTCCCTCATCTCTTCCTTTTTGTGCCACTTTCCTTTCCTTGCCCCATGTGACCATCAATCCTCTTCCCATCCATCTCAACTGCACGTAGCTGATGAAGATTTTCCATCTTTGGACTCGCTCAGTCAACCTAGCTAGCATATTGTTCTCTTTTGTGGTGCACAGGAACCTTCAAAGAGACAACAACTAGCTATGTACCCTGCTTCAAGCATGGAAGGGTGATAGAGTTCCATTAGAAAATCGGATGATCTACAAGTTGATTGAACAAAATCCATCGAGGGATGTAGGAAAACAAGAGATAGGACTCCAGAGCAATAGAGACTGGTTGAAGACACAATTTTTGGTGTCAAAAGATGAAATGAAAGCCACTGTCATGTTGGTCCAGGTGACAAGAAACTCAATTCTTCTTAAGCAAGGACTTAATTTCGAGTTCTACAGATGAGAAAAAGAGATGCTGGGAGAGCATTAAACCCCCTAAGAAACTGGGTGTGCATGATTAGAATTTGGTTCACCTTCCACTTCTCTTTTGCTGTTTTGCCCTTGCCAACCCTTGTGCAAGGCAGGAATCAGGTAGGGTTTGGGAAGAGATGGGGATGCTTGCTCATCTTTTTGTTGCTATGCACTCAGCCATTTTGCTAACTGCTACCCACCGCCACACATGCAATTGCTATTTTTCTCTCTTGAAAGCAACTGGTTCCTATGTTCCCCCAACCCTTTACCTATCAACTTGTTTTGGTACAAAATTATCAAACCCATCTTGCCATCAACTTGATTTAAATGGGACCCAAGATGATGATAACCTTTGTTTCAGGCTCACACCAAACCATGCTTTCGCGTATCAGTTCAAATCTGGTCCTTTTTTCTTACTTTTCTACGCCAAACTATAGTACAGAGATGCCAACAAGCACCCAGAAGTAAATGTTCATGTACTAGGCAATTGACCAGGGTGAAATGTTTGTTGTCAGGTTATTCATATGATCTCCCTTTTTCTAACTTTCACTGATTCTTGGGCACATGAGCTTGCTCAGGCTATGGTTACCCCACAAGTCAACAAATGGCCTCAAGTTTGAACCTCTCTGTTCTCCTCCCATGTGATGCAGATGCACCTCACTTTAACCGAATATATTCAACACTACACAGTCAAGGAGACACCGGCGACATGGTGTAAATCGTCGCGCTAAGGAGATACCGGTAACAACACTACACAGTTAAGAAGGATGTGGCTTTAACATGTGCAGAGACTATAAGCTTCATAGAAGGAATCATCCCGTGATCTCAGAGGATTAGAACAATGTTCTAACAAGCGCTAGACAGTCATCTCTGTTGTCTTCTACAACTGATTAGTAGAATAAACAACCTAAAGAGGAAGAGAAAAAACAATGACGGGATTTCAAGTGGGATAATTGTTTTTGTTGTTTTTCACCAACCTCCACCATTTCTGACTGTCCATTGGGTCCATTTTTGTTCTTCAAGATGCTGGATCTGTCCCCATTCAAAGAAATTATTCAAGAGTACTTACCTTATCTCTACATCTCCACATATACTAAAACAAAACCCACCTCATCTTATCCACAAGTTGCCCCCAAATCAATCTTTTCTAATGTTTTTTTTCCCTTGAGAACTTCTCTGAAGTAAAGTTTCTAAACTCTATAAACAAATAAAAACTCACCTATCAAAATTACTACATTAAGCATCCATTTAACTGTTTAAGATCCATTTGGATAACAAACAATCAAGATAGGATATGACGGATGAAGCGTATTAGCTCACGCACTTATTTATCGTGTCTTTCCACCTCTCCATCCTTGTCATCTGATCAAAGTGAGATATACAATTCTCACCAGGGTCATAATCGGTTAGGTTTTTTCAAATTCAACCCCAAGTGATTGTCCCTCTGGTTTCTATCCCGAACCGTCAATTCCTCCAATTACCAGAGGCGTTCATCATCTCATGTGCTAGCTGCGTGTATTCTATCAAAATCTCAAACTTAAACGAGAATCTAAAGACCCTAAGAAATGTTACTCCTATCTTAACACGCCACTTCAAGGGAATGCATGCCACTTTTAAGAATAGCATATACCATGACAAGGTACTTTGAATATGAGCTTTTGATCTTTAGTTACACCATCTCCGATGCTTTATTCAAGAGTCGATTTCATCAAAAGTCCAAACTTTTATTAAAAAAAAAACAGACACTAGAAAATGTATATGTAACCCTAACAAAAAACCATTTCTGATACATCATTATTACCATAACAGTATTCAAAGAATTCATTGCCTTATGGCCAAAGGACAGTTACATGTACATGCTATATTATCTGGTTGGTTGTTTGGTTGTTTGGTTGGTTAGTTGGGCAAGGATCTTGGTGGTAAGGTGGCATCCAGCTCAGGTCCACGTGGATATCATGTGTTTAGGCATATACCAGGATTCATGTGGTGGAGGGGAAAGAAAGCAAAGGAAATGGGAAAGAAAAGCGAGGAAAAACACAAGAGGAGCTGAGTTGAGATATAGGAAAACTTTACCCACTGCTGCTGTACTTTCCCATGTTAGACCTCTCAGGCATTCAGCACACTGATGGTTCTGTTTCGAAAAATAAAGAAAAAATGAACAATATGATTAAGTTATGAACGATAAAGGTTGACATATGACTTCGTCAAGAAAAACAATAATGCACCGCACCAATAAACTTGAAGGAAAATGAATATTATATTAATAAGAGGAATAGTAATAATCGTAGCAGAGGTATTATTGCTGACAGGGACACCCACATGAAGGATACTCCTGTTTAGACCTCAGCGATATTGAAATAGAATTGAAATACTATTCCATGGAACAATGTTTAAACAGTGACCTACTCAATCATGTTGGAGGAAGCCCAAATCTCAGTCATCTGTGTGACAATCCAACACCAACCCAGTAAGCACAAGTGCTTCTTATAGACTTCCCCTTATAAAAGAATACCAAGAATCAAGAGAATCACAACTCACCGGATTAGCGCTTCTGCAACATCGATGTTGATGCAGCAATCATCTACGTTTGCTATCCCAAATGAAGAGTGAAAATCTGCAACGAGTCCATCCATTCGTATGGCTGGCAGTAATCTCAATTCTGGACTTGAGGTCCATGACGACTTGGGAACATCTACGTTTGCTATCGCAATTGAAAAGTGAAAATCTGCGACGACCATCCATTCGTATGATCGGCAGTAATCCAAATTCTGGACTTGAGTTTATGACGATTTGGGAACACTGGGGTAGTGAAATAGTCCGTTGCATGGCCTGCTGAAAACAAACTACCAGCATCATTATGCATTGATACAGTTGCAACCACTGAACTAGCTCAAATGTTAAATCAACTACAATGTTACGAACGAATCTGTTAATTATAAACACAAATAATAATGAGTGGGCACAATTAATGAGTCAAAGATTTTTACGTGGAAACCCTTGCGGAAAAAAATCACGGACGGTCGCGGACGACGAAGAATTCACTAACCAAATGAGGAAATATAAAAAGAGTTATACTATAGAGATAATAATTTCTAAAATAAATCCCTTAAATCCTCAATGTGTTTTTATGTGGGTATATGTGAACCCCACACCTTATCTTATCCGCACTTCCTCTCCTTTCTTCTCCTTCCTCTCCACTAATCCTCTCCACCTCCAGCTTCTCTTCTCTGCATCTTCTTTCTCCTTCATCTCCTCTGCCTCTTCTTCTTCTTACAGGTAGAGAAGGACACGGAAGCATTACGGGAAAAACACGGAAGCCACACGCGAAGGCCACGCGAAAAAAAACGCGGGAATGAAGACGAAGATTTGAGACATCATCAACATACCGCCAGTATGGATGGGAAATAAAGAAATTGAAAGATAAAGAGAAAATTCAAGGAGGTCAACTTAGTACAAAATACAAACTCCAAATTCAGGAACCTGAATTCCAAGGAATCTGAGGGCTAGGTGACATCCGGATTGAGTTATTGTCAACGGCCTGCTAGACAATCAAGATATTCTTGCAAGTTACCTCACTTAGTTTTCTTGCACTCAATAGAGAAAGCTCAAGATTACCACTTAAGGGGAGCACTTATATCACGTTTATTTTTTTCTTATCAACGTCGAAGAAGAAATCGCTTTCTTCGAAAGCAAGTTTTATTTTACAAAAAAAATGGGAATCGAGTTCTAACCAATTTTTATGATTTCTTTTTCACGTAAGTAGAACTCGCTTCCTCAGGAGACAATTTATGTAAAACAGAAATCGCTTATGTGAAAAAGAATAGATATGAAGGAAAAGAGAGATACTTTTCTATTAGGTTTAACTCCCATTTAAATAGGACAAGCCGGTAAAACATAAGAAAAATACAAAACATGAAAATATCTAAGAATAGCCATATCTCCTAAGATAATAATCTAATCTAGGAAAATATTATTCATGGTAACAAAGATATTCCAACACTCCCCCTCAAGCTGGAGCTTAGATATTGTAGAAACCAGCTTGACTAAAATTGAGTTGAAGAGCTTCGCATTTAGTGCCTTCGTGAAGATATCAGCTAGCTGAGAATTGATGGATAAGGATAAAGTGCCTTTGCATTTGTTGCCGCTTGATTATCACAATGCAGTGGAACAGTGATGGATAAGAATATTCCCAAATCACGAAGCAAAGAACGAAGCCATAATATCTCAGACACAAGGTGTATAATTGCTCGATATTCTGCCTCAGCACTTGATCGGGCAACAACCTTTTGGTTTTTACTTTTCCATGATATCAAATTTCCTTCGAAGAAGACACAGTACCCTGTGGTGGAACGACGATCATCTACTGATCCTGCCCAATCAGCATCAGAGAAGCCACGTAATAAAAGTGACTTTCCATGTTGAAACAGAAGCCCCTGACCAGAGGACTTCTTTAGGTATCTCACGATACAAGGAACTGCATTCCAATATGTTATCGTCGGCATATGCATAAATTAACTCACACAGCTTACGCAAAAGGCTATGTCTGGTCTAGTCATTATCAAATGAATAAGCTTTCCAACGAGACGATGATATCTACCTGGACCTGAAAATGGCGCATCGAACGTGAATGCTAAGAGCTTCGAATTTGGGTCCACTGGAGTATCACAAGAACGACATCCAAGTAGATATGGTCTTCTGATCGAGCAACTTGTACAACAACAACAACAACAAATTAAGGTTTTATCCCATCAAGTGGGATCGGCTACATGAATATGACGGCGTCATTCCAATCCGTCATGTACATCATCTTCTGTAAGATTATAATAGGCCATATCATACTTCAAGGTTTCTCTCATGATCTTTTTAGGTCCCTCGTCCTCTCTTGATATGTGCTAACTCCCAAACTTCACATCTCCTAACAGAAACTGTGACTCGCCTACGTTTCACATGACCATACCATCTTAGTCGAATCAAGAAGAAAAGATTCTTTATATATACATATTCTATCTAATTAAAAAAAAGGACATAAAAAGGCGCTTTGATCGAAATCTTGATTCGACTCATTTCATTATTTTTTGGAGTAGAATACTCATAAGATTTCGCTTCTTTGATCATTTAGTTCAATTTTTATTTAGTTTTTTTATTAAGAAAAGAAAGATATCACATTAAGAAATAAAGTGAAGAAAAACAAATATGAAAAGAAGATCCTCTGTTCGTAAATCTTGTAAAAGATCTAGGCTGATCCGTAATTACTGTGCTTATGATGAGAAGAACACTAACAAAATTAATAATGATAAAAACAAAGAAAAATCCCAACGATTCCGAAGGTTAAATGGATTCTGGAAAAGATATTCTAATAAGATATGGTGTCGAGTTGATTTTTTTGGCATGTGGTCGTACGACTTCATTCTTGTGAAAAATGGGCCTCTTAAAGATAAAAACAACCCGTTTTCTTTTGAGAAGTCTATCTATTTAGATGAGTTAGATGAGGAGGACTTACGGACGGCCCGTCGTATCGAGTTCCATTCAAATAAATTGGCGAAAGAACTGCGGAATTTCTTATCAAAATAAAAAGCTATTTGGAATCAACCGACGAAATTGAGAAGGAAGAAATAAAGTTTTTGATAGAGTTTTGGTCGGATTTTTACTTGTGATTTTGGTTTTAAAAATGGTATTTAGCATAAGTGCCAAATACCAATACTCTATCTGAGTCTAGATGTCAGATTTTGATGGACATCTTTTATCTAACATGGTGTTACGATGTTAAGTATTTCTGTATAAAAATTTAGAAACAATAGTGACAAATAAGTCACTTTAAAATCCCTCACTTTTGGGGGATATCCGCAAGGACGAGGAAGATGTGCTAGAGTGTATGTGTGACTCGTTCAGAGGTTATAGCTAGAAGAAAAAAAAAAAGAGAGGGAAAAAAAGAAAAGAAGAAGAAGAAGAAGTCAAAAACGGATTCCAAATGAAAACAAATTTAAACTTGAAAAGGATCTTTCTGATTTTCGAAGAATGAGGGGCAGGGGGATTGATCGAGAAAGATCTCTTGTTCTTATTATAAAATCGTGGTTGGATCCGCATATGTTTGGTAAAAAAGAATAACTTTCACCTTTGAAAATAAGAAAAAGGAAAGTGTTCAATTGGAACATGAAAACATAACAGAATTGCTCCAAGTTATCTTACTCTTCTCGGGACGGAGTGGAAGAAGGGAGGAGACTCTCGAACGAGGGAAGGGATCCAATGACTTCAAAAAAATTGAACGAGGAGCCATATGAGGTGAAAATCTCATGTACGGTTCTGCAGAGTGGCAGTAAGGCTGACTTATCTGTCAACTTTTCCACTATCACCTTCAAAAAACCAAACTCTGCCTTACATAAAGTTGGCAGAGTACGATTAACCTCTGGATTTGAAATCACTGTTTATATACGAGGTATTGGTCATACTGTAAAATAATATTCTTTAGTCTTAGTAAGAGGGGGAAGGGTTAACGATTTACCTGGTGTGAGATATCACATTGTTCGAGGACCGTCAACAAGGGCGTTCTAAATAGATTTACCTGGTGTGAGATGCTAGTAGATTAAAGGACCGTCAACAAGGGCGTTCTAAATATGGGGTCAAAAAGCCAAAACAAAAGAAGTGATTTTAACCCTTATAAAAAGAAAACGAAGTCTTAAAACCCTTTCACGCTCATGTCACGTTGAGTTACTGCAGAACAAACAACTGCAAAATCCGAGCCACTTTCTCGTAATCACTTAATTACCATGTTGGTTAACCGTATTCTGAAACACGGAAAAAAAGGATTGGCTTATCAAATTCTCTATCAAGCCCCGAAAAAGATTAAACAAAGACAGAAAGAAAAGCACTATCTGTTTTATGTCAAGCAATAGGTAGAGTAACTCCTAAGATAGTAGTAAAAGCAAGACGTGTACACGGATTGATTCGTCAAGTTCCCATTCCAATAGAATACACACAAGGTACACACAAGGACAAAACCTTGCAATCCGTTGGTTATTAGGGACATCCCGAAAGCGTAAGGGTGAAAATATGACTTTCAAATTAAGTTCCGAATTAGTGGATGCTTCCAAAGGGCGTGGTGGTGCCACAAACAAAAAGAAAGAGATTGAGAAAATGACAGAGAAAAATCGAGCTTTTGTACATTCTCGTTAATCCATGAACAGGATCTATAGAGCCACCTACAACCAAGGATCCATAAATCTCGATTGAAAAAGAATCAATAGAAAACAAAAGAATCGGAAGTGATCGATCTATTTCTTTCTTTTCTTGAAACAAACGAAAAGAAAACAAAAAAAGATAAATCATGGATCAACTAAGCTCTCTCGGGGACTAGCTTAAGAATAAGAAAAAGGAATCTCATGAAAATACCATGGACTAAGGTTTGATCCTATTCATGGAGAGTCCGTAAATATTCCAGTTCAAAAAAAGAAAAAAGAATTGGGATCTTTTTGGAGATTGGATGCAGTTACTAATTCATGATCTGGCATGGACAGA
>JAOVYX010016810.1:0-23689 GCA_035668315.1 Drosera spatulata | reverse complement strand
CCCCCCCCCCCCCCCCCCCCTCTCCCACACACACGACGATATCTCCATCAAGGCCTTATTTATCGTCATTTATATATTATATCCATGTATCTAATGTGCTCTACTCTGCTTGGTGCCAAATCTCAGGAGATTGCGTGGTATATGGGCCTTGAGTTGGGAAAGGTCAATATAAAGCGGTTTGCGGATGGTGAAATCTATGTGCAGTTGCAAGAAAGTGTTCGAGGAAGTTACGTATATATCGTCCAGCCGACGTGCCCTCCTGCAAATGAGAATCTCATGGAGCTTTTAGTTATGATAGATGCTTGTCGAAGAGCATCTGCAAAGAATATCACTGCAGTTATTCCATATTTTGGTTATGCCAGAGCTGATAGAAAGGCAAGCGCAATATGACTACTAGTTGTGAGAAAACTTATTTCTCCGATTCGTTTGCATTTATGTTTGTGTCAAACATCCTCTCTTTGTTCTGCTATGGTATACTTTTCATGAGTGCTACTCTTTTTCGTTGCACGCATTACTTTATCTTCAGGTAAACTATTCTCTTGTATTGTACTCATGTTGTGTATGTAGTGTTTACCTTTTCCAGTTTTCTAATTCATTCAGACACAAGGACGTGAATCCATTGCAGCCAAATTAGTAGCCAACCTCATTACAGAAGCTGGTGCGGACAGAGTTTTAGCTTGTGATCTTCACTCTGGACAATCCATGGGCTACTTTGATATCCCGGTGGACCATGTATACTGTCAGGTGATATACGATTGTGGTGTCTCTGAAATGGAATGTACGGTTCCTATGGACTTCTCGCCTTCTGCTTGCATCTAGCTTGCGATAATATTTTTTGTGATGATAATTGTGTAGCCTGTGGTCCTTGATTACTTGGCGAGCAAGAGTTTTGCTTCCAATGATTTGGTGGTTGTCTCCCCTGATGTCGGAGGAGTAGCCAGAGCTCGGGCATTTGCAAAGAAGTTATCTGATGCTCCTTTGGCGATTGTGGATAAAAGGCGACAAGGTCACAATATCGCTGAGGTAGTATCTTCCGCTTTCTCCTTTTCTCATCTCATGTTCGTTGGTAAATCTCTTTTCTCGTACGTGGAAAATCTCATGTGCTATTTTCTTCAGGCACGTAGACCTACAGATTAAATCTGTTGTATGAGCTTCATCCCCACTTTCTCTTTGCGTTCTTTTGCTCATTTATGAAGTTAGAAACCTTGATTAACTTTGCATTAAAACTGCAACTTGTGATCATTTCACTGCATTCTAAACAAAATTTGTTTCATAAGTTTGCCAGGCATAAGAAGTTTGTTTTTTGTGACATGGTTGAATAGATCACCGTATACTGTTTTTAACTGAGATTGTGATTTTGTATAGTATCTGCTCATCCAAAATTTATGAGTGTTGTTTTTCCAAATTTCCGTATCCTTAATCCCCTGATATGTACGGTTTACAACTGAAGTCGTGATTTCTTTTCTATTTATACCATCTTCTAGAATTTATTTGTCTTCTTTTTCTTTTTCCGACAATCTTTGATATTGTTTATACTTGATAAGCAGGTGATGAATCTGATCGGAGATGTTAGGGGAAAAGTTGCGGTCATGGTGGATGACATGATTGACACTGCTGGTGAGTAGCTCCATTTGCTTTGTAAGTGGTATAATGCCTTCATGTAATCGTAGATTGACTCTTACAGCACTGGTGCATGTGTAGGGACTATTGCGAAAGGTGCAGCATTGTTGCATGAAGAGGGCGCCCGAGAAGTCTATGCATGCTGCACTCATGCTGTCTTCAGGTGTCAGCTTCTTTTTTGGATCTTCAATTTCCTTTTTAATAACATCTAAAAACCAACAGTGATGATGGTGACAGATCTGTGCCCTCTTGCTATCATCCGGGGATCCTAAGAGTTCTTACTTTCAACAATGTATCACCATCATTTTAGATAAATTTGCTTCAGTAACTGGAACACTTTGCATATAGCCTTCACATGTGAATTTTTTGCGTCGCAGTCCTCCCGCAATCGAGAGGTTGTCAAGCGGGTTGTTTCAAGAAGTTATCGTCACTAATACGATCCCAGCATCAGAGAAGAATAACTTCCCTCAATTGACTGTTCTTTCGACAGCGAACTTGTTGGGGGAAACAATTTGGCGCATACATGATGATTCATCCGTCAGCAGTATATTCCAGTAAATTTAGGTTCGTGGTGATACCCATATTTACTCGTTGTCACCTATTTTCATGCTCTATTCCTTTCAGTTATTTGGCTTGGTGGCATTTTTGGTTTTTCCTCCAGGCTGCTGGTTTCCCCTAGATTGGCAGGCTAAGTTTGCTTTGAAGAAAAGCCTACTCGGTGGTGCATCACTGTCGGGCTTCAAGTAGTGCTAGTTTAAGTTGGATCATCACATGAAACTGTGTGATTCCATTGGAAGGGAAGCCTCAACTTGGAAATGTTCTTGGCGCTTCTCGCATTAAGGTTCAAGTTTGCTTCTCAATCTTGAGACATATTGCCAACCTGGTAATGGAGGCCGGGGGAACGTATCATTTCGCTGCTGGCAGCATTTTTTGTTCCTTCATGTGATGAACATTGGTCTAGAGATGATCATATGTAACCGAGGTTCACACTTTTGGACCTCCAAATACTAACAGGAATTTGGTAAGCCTTTTCGAAACTTGTAGCTTTTGTCCTATTCGTAGTGTTTCAAAATCCAATGGGATTATTGATGAGCATGGGATATCCTGACGAAGGATAGTCAATTGTACTCTGAAGGTTGGTTTTATGATTATTATAGAATATGGTTTAAATTATTTTTTTTCTCATCATTTTGGTGTTGCTTTGTTTGCGGGCTGTAACAAGAGAATCCACTTCTAACTACAATTATTTTTGATATTTTCACTTGGATCTGGAGTTAAAGATTGCAAGATAGGAGGAAATGAAAAAACAAAAAGGAACTGGAAAAGTATTGTATGATTTCAAACGTTAGATTTTTTAGTTGTTTAGTCGATTATGTTTTATTTTGGTTATCTCTATAGAATATAAAGGGAAATATATATTTAATAATAAATGATTGATATTAAAATAACATAAATCAATGAATATCTAACATTAAAACAACATAAATAAAAAATCAAGATAAAAATATTATTTTTAAATTTAATTATTAAATTTTAGTCATTTAATTTTAACAAATTATTTGATAACTAAATATATTTATAACAAAACACAAATTCCATCTTTTATCATTTCCGTGGGAAAGCCTTTAAATTCCAAATAGTCAAACCAAACTAAGCCCAATCAGTTCCATCCGCTTTCTAACGAATCCTCCCCGCATACAACTCAATTACAATTTCTAGGGTTTCTTTGTCCCCATAATTCTAATTCAAATCCACATCTACACACCCACATCAACCCCGCATCGATCTCATCCCTCGAATTTCTTCATGGAAGGACCAAGCAATGGCGGGCTGTTGTACCACGAGGTGCAGGAATCTAAACTCTGCGCAGTACATTGTGTGAACACGGTTTTACACGTTCCTTTCTTCTCTGAGTTCGACTTGGCTGCCCTCGCCGCTGATCTCGATAAGAGAGAGCGACAGATGATGATGGAAGGCGGCGGCGGCGGAAGGGAGGAGGAGATTTGTTGCATTTGATTCCGAGGAGTCTCATAATGTCTCCCTTGGCGGCGATTTCAGCATCCAGGTATCCCTGATTATTCTATTCTCTTTTTGTTTGTTGTTCCTAGTTATATTCTGTACAAATTTAAAATAGTTTAAACTTTCGAGTTGTTTGATTGCATATTTGGCACCGTTTAATTGACAAAGGTTTCCGTGAAGAGTTGAACTTTAGCTTTAGTTGGTGTTCTTGGGTTGTACTTGTTTATGGCAAATCTTGATGCTATAATTTTGATGGGGGCATCTCAAAGTTTGATGCTTTATCTAAATTCTTAGAGTTGGATGTTTTAATTTCAAAGTACAATGTTTTGAGGAATGCATTTCTAGTTCGATTGCTTCTTTTATGAATTTTTATTGTCAGTGTGTGTGTGGTTGATTGAGATTTTTGGAAGTGCTATAATCATTTTGGCGCCGTTAGACATTGAAGACGTAACAGTCGAACCAATCTACCGATCCTAGCGATCCGATATTTCATCGAATGGGTGATCCTGCAAAACATTGTAGATTATCACATTTCTATTTTGTTGGATCAATCCTCATACTTGTTCGTTCTTTATTGCGGGATTTGAACTTGGGATAGAGGATGTACATGAGGTGGGTACGCTACTCTGAATTATATACAAGACTGCATTATGAAGCTGAAGCATTTTAAAATTGAAAGAAACCAGAATCTCTTTATCATTGCTTTGAAGTGTACTCTGTAGATCTGGTTCAGCTATTAGGTGTTAACTAGACAATCAAAGAGTAGTCAAACAATTAATGTTTTGTAAATGGTTGGCAATCTAGCCCAAATTTTGTATCCTATAAGCATTTTGTTCATTAGTATCAATTAAAATTTTCACCCTTTTTTAACAAACCAGGTTTAACAAATGTGGCGATTAACTATCATAAAGGTTATTTTCTACTTCAGTTCTCATGTGAAGGTGATGTATAAGAGTGGCCAGCCAGAGAAACTTGAGTCATAATGCTTAAAGATTGATCTGGCAAATGATAGTTGGAGATTATTTTAATGATCCAGAAAATGTATAATAGTTTAACCAAAGGCGATTCTGCGAATTCTCTTATCTTTTTCTTCAGGCACTAAGCTCGATGGATCATTTTTATCATTTTTTTGAATCATCTGGTTACCATTTAATGGGTTTTTTTCTCCAAAAATAAAAAATAAAAAATAAAATCTAGAGTAGTAGAAAGTAGCAACAATAGTCATTAATTTGCAATTAATCTCAAATATCTCTATAGAGTTTTGGATGCTACTAATAAAATTTATCCTTTTGTTGTTCTCTTAAACATCGACTTCAAGTAAAGGTTTTAAGTCTCCTTACCTTGGTGGGCCAAGGGCCATCTTTCTTCCTCTTCTTCGTTTTGGGTCATATATTCCAAATTTGAAATGTATTCAGAATATTGTAACTTCAAAACCTTGTTGTCATAATTTCGATTGATGATGTTCGGTCTGATACCCAATAACCTTTTGATGTACAAACTTAGAATCAAAGCTAGACGTTCTATTTTGATCTTGACACCTTTGAAGGAAGAGAAAATGTCTTAACAAGTTCTTTTGTGAATTTATTCCCATCTAAGATCCCCTATTTCTTAAATTCCCAAATGATCTTATATTTTCATCAAACCCCACTTCTCCTCTTTCATAATACCACAAACGCCACCCTCTCCCCCTTCCATCCATAACCACCCAATAAAAAGTGTATTTTTTGGGAGATTTGAAATTTTTATGTACTCTTTGAGAAATAAGATGTCTAAAGTGTATGTTTCGGGAATTTTCCCTTGAGGAAAGCATGTTAACTTTGCAAATGTGAGTATCTTTACTAGAAAAATGACAAACAAGAGCACAAGTTATCTTTTTTGCCTAGAGCACAAACCTATAGTACATACTTAAGTGCTTGGGGTCGTGGTTACGTCGGATTGTTTTTATTTTAACCATTTTATACCGACTGAATCACATATAGTTTTTAATCTTGGCCATCCAATTTCTAATTAAAAGGTCGAGATCAAATTAAAAAAATAGTGTAGATACTACACAAAGCACAATGAAAGATAATATTATTATTTGAATTTTTAAAATTCAAATCGGGTTTCTTAATCTAGACTATCCAATACATCTTATAAAATAAAATAATTATTTTAAAAGAAATCGTCAAGGTTAGTTAACCATCAAAACTTAATGAAGCTCAAAACAAATCTTTAGTATCCATTTGTCATGATTATTTTGTACTCCCCCTTCCGAAAATAATAGCAATAATTTTTTAGGTGTCCAAGGTTTATCGCAACAAACCCAAATATAGATAGTTGTTTGGATGAAATGATCAATTTACCCTCGGTCGAAACCCTTGAAAACCCTGAAAAAGAGAAAGGGAGGGAAAACAGTACAACAAGCCTCACCTCTCACCACTTCTCCTGCTATCTCTCATCTTTCGTAGCAAAATTTCTCGGGTAATCCTCTTTAAAGCTTGACTCTACACCTCTCCCCTCTTTGCATGAGAATTGGTTTTGGAGTTGGTGATGTATGATGTGAGATGGAGGGGAAATGAATTGAAAAGGGGAAAAGCACTCATGCTTTTGGGGAAAAGCAAACAATTTGCTATCTCAAAAAAATGTCACCGTGCCTAGAATCAAAAAAGAGAAAAAGGTAGTATTGTATTGTTGCGAGTGGATAAGAAATTTTATTAAAATTAGTGTCCATTTTCCATGTTGCTATTATTTTCGGACGGATGGAGTAATTAATTGTGGCATGCATAACAGCACGAGCACACAAAGTAGTTATTTTTATATATCCTCCCTTTTTGGGATTTGTACTTTGTTTTTGGAAATGCTCATAGCCACGAGACACAACTAGTTTCGAACTCTTCATTGAGTGGTGGAGATTAATTGCAATTGGTTTCAAAGTATTCTTGTGCAAAGATGGAAGATTTGAGAATGCATATTAGGTATCAATATGGACCATATATATCTATCTAGCTATACATATACTCAGCAAATATGGTAGATTTGTGTTTGACTCAAATCTTGTAATATTGGCCGTTCAATTTTGCATGTCGGTTGAGATCAATTGTTAGTAGAAAAAAAAAATTGATGCAAACAGTATTCAAATTAAATAAAAAATTAATTCAAGTTAATGTTTTGATTGTTCGATTGTGATTGAATGATCAAGATCAAGTTTTAAAAGAGAGAATAATTTTAGCATAAATATCAATAAAACTTTGTATTGAACTATTAAGATTAAACTAGAATACTAAGTCGTGCACTACACAGGTTAAGAAAATAATAGTTTCTAAAATTTTTGAAAATTATATACACAGGGTCAAGGGAAAGAAATGACATCCAATACTGTAAGAAAGATAACTTGATAGACAAGTGAAGCTATTTCTCCATCCAATTTTTTCTAATTACTGTCCTACTAATAACCCAAAAAAAAAAAAAAAAAAAAAGGCTACTAAAGATCATGTATATTGGTACTTGGTACAAGTCATCAGATTAGGGATCATGAACGCATGCGCATGTAACAAAACATGCTCCAGGTAACACATCCTCGAAAGTAATTTTATTGTCGTAGACAACCAGAGTATATGGTTATTCATCCATAAATCACGATCTAAGACCCAACTAAAAACCCTGGAGCGAACTTGTCGATTTATTATATGTTCTTAAATTTTGCAGATCTACAAACAAACCTATAGACATCCAAGATCATCCACATGTGATTGGCCATCAAACCCAATCTAGAAATTTCCGATAGTAACAATTTTGACGGAAGATTTTAACCTCAGGATCAGATTGGATTGTTGAAATTATTGTTTGCATTATATAGAACCTTTAGCTCCGTCAAATTGATCAAGTTTTCGAGTGTAGTGAAGCACTGCTTGTGTGGTATGTCATAAATTGTGGATGCTTTGAATCGGGAATGCTAGTTGCAGTTACTGTATTTTGAATTCTGACATATATATATATATATATCCACGTATGGGTATTTCTACTCCGTTTGTCTCATTAAGATTGCAACAATATGTAATAACTTCACTATTCAACATGTATTTTGATGTGTTTCATATTACTATTAAATGATAAATTTTGAAATTTTTTTGGTCTAGGATTATAGCATACTGATACAACTTAAACCATTATTATGTTTCACGATAAATTTTAAGAAAACATTGTTTGGTTGTCAACCGTTCATAATGTGACTTAACTTTGTCTCTTATGCAAATGGTACAATTAATATGGGACGGAGATAGTACATCACATCATTATGAACTTGGTGGATTTAAAATATCTGTACGTAGTTTTGCATTCGACACAGATTCCTCTTTTCCTTTTTCTGGATGGTTTGATGTGTTTGCATAGACCTTAATTTCTTTTTCTTTTTCTTTTTCTGTTTTATCAAATTAATAAGGTATATGCAAATTTTCAAGATGAAGGAAGGAGATTCTCTTATGGCTGCTCGTCCCACAGGCAAATTCTTTTTATGATTTATCAATTATCTGTCAAGAGGAGGCCCAGGAGGGTGCTACTGATTCTTGTTTAGACCATAAATATTGGGCCTGTTATGCTGTGAGCTGTGGTGATATCATAATAAATAGATTCAGCAAGTTCTTTCAAAATGAGTGCAAGAGATCTTATAATTATCGCTCCTATTCTGCTAACTACATTGTGATGGCTGCATGATGGATGCTTTTTCTATATTGATTCTTATTGCACTCTAAGCTTGCCCATTTCTTTAAAAAGAAATGGACAATCACATCGAAACAGTTCATCTTTTAATAGTCTAACGCATTCTACAGGTTTTGGAGAAAGCTTTGGAAGTGTGGGATTTGCAAGTTATTCCTCTAAATTCCCCCGTTGCGGAGCGAGCCCAGATTGATCCTGAGCTGGAAAACGCATTTATATGTCACTTGGAAGACCACTGGTTTTGCAGCAGGAAGGTGAATGGGGAATGGCACAACTTTGAGAGTCTCTGTGTAGCTCCAGAGCACCTTTCTAAGTTTTACCTCTCAGCTTATCTTGACTCGCTTAAAGGTGCTGGGTGGAGCATCTTCCTGGTGAGAGGTAACTTCCCCAAGGAGTGTTCGCTTTCGTCATCAGAAGCTTCCAATGGGTATGGCCAGTGGTTGACTCCGGAAGACTCCTCCAGAATACTAAAAGCCCGCAATGCGAAGGAAGAATCCTCTCTTTCATCAGGTCGAGTTCAAAGGAGATCTGGGAATAGGCTTACTGATTATGTTGAAGCCGAAGATGAAGATTTAAATGCTGCCATTGCTGCAAGCTTGCTCGATTCCTTCCCGTCTATGCCTAGGACAGAAGCTCAGACAGAAAAGGAAGAATGATTTTGGGTGGTTATTAATATCATTGATCATGCAAAATGCTCCATGTTTTTAAAGTTGACGGTGGCATCTTCTATGGATAAACTTGAGATTCTAGTGGGCTTTTGTATGGTTCACATTGTCCCAGTCTCATGTTGAAAATATATGATATATTCTTGAAGTACAAATAAAATAAGTATATCATAATCCCTACTCAGTTTGAGAAAATAGCGTCTTTGTTTCCAGTTGGTATGACTTTCACGTCTTTCTGAATGTTTGCAGCATTTCAAAATGGTTTTGTCTTTGACCATTAGGAACCTTGCACGAGCTTCAGCTGTCCCGTGTGTTATCAGTTTCAAGCTTTTAGAAGTTTGTTGCAGGTTTGCTTGACATTATAAGGCGATAATGGAGGGTCATGGTGTCTTGACACTATATGTGTCCTTTGGGGTTAATCATGGTGATTTCCATGTTTGGACCAAACTGGTAGTTCTTGCTGCTTTTGTTTTCAGTTGTTTGAGATCCTGATTTGAAGGAGGAGACAGAGGTGAATCTGGAAAAGGGGCCTTTCTTTTGGTGAACGGAGTGTTGTGATTTTTATGTTTTGTGGGAGTTGTTTTTGTTTCCTTCTTGAATTGTTGGCTGTTTCTGGTTCGCTGCAAGGGATCTTGTTTTGATCCTGTGTGCATCTTATCTATGTAACTCCAATTATCGAAAAAAGAAAAAAAAATAAAAAAAAATCTATGTCTTTGTAGCTTCCTTGTCAGTGGGAGTTCCAGGTCTAGCTGCAAGATCTCTTTCGAGCTTCCTTGTCAATGGAAGTTCCAGGTCTAACTGCAAGGGATCTTGTTTTGATCTTGTGTGCATCTTATCTATGCAACTCCAATTATTGGAAGGAAAAAAGGAAAAAAATTCTCTGTCTTTGTAGTTTCCTTGTCGATGGAAGTTCCAGGTCTAATTGCAAGATCTCTTTCGAGAATTTGAGCTGAGTTGGAATGTCTGGGGTAGTTAATGAAGCCGAAGAAGTTGACTTCATGGTTGGTCTGCGTCATTTCTTCATTTAACCAGACGAGCCCGTGCTTTTGCTTATGTTTGACCTTTAAAAAATTGGTGCCCAAGTCTTAGCCTGGAGCTCTATCTGATCATGTTTAAGTTGCGGTGTTGGTGATGTTGAAGGGAGGAAGCAATCGGTATTTGGGTTGTTCATGTGTGTATTTTTTTTTTGTTTTTTGTTTTTTGTTTTTTGTTTTGTTTTTTTTTTTTTTTTTTGTTATTTTGTGCTCAGGGCGATGTAGAGAGAGGAGGAGTGTGGCTGTCATGGTGAGCGGATGAGAATGACTTAAAAAGGAGTTGAATGAATCTGAGGAATTAAACACGAATAAGGATAAGAAGGTTAAAGATAGTGCAGCTGTTGAACTGTAGTTGCTTACAAAGGATAAAGGCGAGAAGAGAGTAGAGGAGTTTGATCGGGGAAACGGTAATGCGCTCAACAAGGAGCAGATGGGCTGATGAAGTGGAAGATATGAACGAGGGGGTGAAAGAGAGTGTCAAAACGATGTGGGATCTTAAGCGAGGTTCAGACTTATTCAGCGAGAAGAAGGAAACTTAGGGTACTGATCAGATTATTTGTGTGAAATTGAAGTTTGTCCCTGATGTTGCAGATGTAATGATAATGGAGCAGAAACATATTCAAATTGAAATCGGGATTTGGCAAATTGCAATTATCTGCTATGTTATGTGAGGGAAGATAACATATGGAGCTATGAAGGGATATGTGGAGAGAACTTGGTCTGAGGAGGAGGTGAAACAGTTGACTCTACTCTAGGAAAGGCATATTATTGTTAGATTTAGCAAGATGAAAAACAAGACATTTGGGAAGGAAGCGGTTCTTTGGCCCTCGACCTTTGGTGATTTGGGATTGGACTCCTGATTTTGAGAATAAGGAGGCTAATCTGAATATGATTTCTGTATGGGTACAACTTCCTGGTTTCAACTATAGTTATTGGGGTGTTGAAGCATTGAGTAGGATGGTATCAAAGATTGATTATCCCTTATATTCTGATCAGTATACTGCAGGTAAAGAGAGAGTGGATTATGCACGAGTGCTAGTAGAGGTGAACACTAAGGAGCAAGTACTGAGGGGCAATGGCAAGATGTTCAAGGAATTTTCAGGAGTCAGATGGTTGCTTATGATTGACATCACAAGCAGTGTTCTAACCATTTAGTGTCAGAAATGAGTGTTTGTCTTTGGGAACCTAAGAGAGCTAGGAAAGCTCGAGGAATGGAGGGCAAAGAAGTAGGTGGATGTGCAAGTAACTGTACAAAAGTGGAGAGGTGACGCAGGAGCTGCAACAGTTGGATGGAATGGAGAAACAGTCTTTGCAGTATAAGAGTTCAGGGGCAAATAAAGAGGTGCAGAATGAAGCTCAAAGATCTGATTTGTAGAGGATACTCAATCCATAACAATACAGGATTCGTCGAGAGATACAACGCCGATATGTTGTCACACCATGGAGTCGGCTTCTGTTTAGGTAGAGCACGAAGATCACGTAGAAGATATTCAATCCATGTCAATTCAGCCGCTGTATCCGCAAGACATTTGTACTCGGCCTTCGTGCTGGAACATGCAACTGTCCGTTGTTTCATGGAGCACTGATATCAAGTTTTGACCAAGATAGTCATCATGGTTCCCGGCCCATCCCGCTTCGGAAAAAGTATCAAGACTGGAAGCGGAGCTGTGTGCAAAAGGGATTCCTGTACTTGATGTTGCAACGAGATAATGCAATATGCGTTTGACAGCTTGCCAATGAACTGTAGTAGGACAATGCACAAATTGGCAGGTTGTGTACTGCAAATGATATAGCAGGTCTTGTCAATGTGAGATACTGTAGTGCACCAACGATACTTCGATAGTGAGCAGGATCAGTAAGAGGTTCTCCTTGAAAAGCTGATATTGGTTCCCCTGTAGTTCAAGGAGTAGAGACTGGTTTTTGCTTCTACCATCTTGGCTCGATCGAGTATGTCATGAATATATTTGCCTTGATAGAGAAATAGGCCAGCAGGTGTGTCACGAACCTCGACACCAAGAAAATAATGTATAGGTCCCAAATCATGATAAAAGGATTAAGAAGGCGTTTGCCGAATACTCTGTACCAAGTTAAAAACAACACCACCCTAGGAGAATATATTGATCTGCATTTAACATTTGGAAACTTAAATTACAAGATCCCGCTCCCTGTATATATATGCACACGAGGAAAGACATATTTGAATAACAAAGTACTGGCCACGACATTCAGTTGTTGAGCACATTCAAAATCGTAGGAATCAAACGCTATCAATCACGTTTCTTGAATTCTGACTTGATTCCCTCTAACAGGCTGCCCAGGCGATATTGCGTATCCCAATAGGTCTTGCGAGTCGAGATGACTGGTGGGGATGGAATCTCGATAATAAGGGGGCATACACGGTTTAAAGTGCAGACAGCAGCATTTCGAGTTTGGCTTCATGGATGATCAAGCTCCCTTACAAAATGTGAGTGTGTGGCAGTCGATTTGGAAGCTGGAAATTTTGCCTTGAACAAAGGTATTTCTCTGGAGAGCATGTCAGGAATGTTTGCCGACAAGGTGTAACCTGAGCAGCAAGGGTATGCAACTGGATAACACATGCCCAAAGTGCAGGCAGGAGTCGGAGATGACAACCCATGCCATAGTAAACTCTGATGCAGCAAGAGACGTGTTTTAGGCGAGTTCCACTATCCTCGACCCTTTGTCATTCCAAAGTAGCTTCCAGAAATGGCTTGGCATCATGCTTCATCAATTAGGGTCCGTCAAAGCTTCGAACCTTGCCATGGTCATAAGTAATATTTAGGCAAATCGCAACAATGTCATCCATGATACTCCCAGGAAGCTGGCTGCTGTGAAAGCAAAGTCATCAAATGCTTATATGAAAGACCTCAAATCTATGCTCATGCCAAACATAAGTGGCAAGAGTATCCAGCGGTGAGACAAGATCAACGGGATGGCAAAAAAACCCAATAGCGAGACAGACAAGATCAATGTGGATGTATCAACGAAGGTACAGGGTGTTACGAACCTAGGAGTTGTTTGTCATGGGGCGTAGGGCGAGGTAAGGTACGCGACTGGGAAGAACATTCGTTTTACAGTAGATCCAGGCATTGGTTAGGCTCTTGCGGTTAAACTGGGCCAAGAGCAAGCTATTTATGCAGGGATGAGCAAGATCACTATAGAAGGTGACAGTAAGCAAGTGATGGCGTGGTTGGCATCAGGAGCTCATGATTTTTTTGTCCTTGGTAGTATACTTGAAGATTGCAATGTTCTTATGGGCTCGTTCCAAGAAATTTATTGCTCTTGAGTTCATAGGAAGGCTAATAATTAGCCGGCACATGTGATGGCTTTGTTTGTTTCTGAATGTCATCGTTTAGGTGACCAAATCTCCCAACTCATGTAATAGATGTAAGCAATTCATCATCATTTATATGCAAATTGGAGCCTTAATTTTGCATAGAGTTCATTTGTCAAAATCTTCGAACTAAATGATTTTCACAAATATTTAGGATTAAGTGAACATATCTTGATCAATAATGTTTTTCTTGAATTGATGTCCTTTAATTTGCAACACTTTTGTTAGATTCTGGTTTCTCTCTCCTAACCCTTGAACATGAGTATAGTTTTGTGATGAAGAAAAACTCACGATTGAATTATCAGTATCTAATTTATATAGACAATTAACATTCTATCTTTTTATTATTAGAGATAATACAAGGATCCAACGATAATGTTTTCATTTCAGAAATTAATCCTACTATAATTTGCAAAAGCCATTCATGTATATACATTAACATCATGTAACAGAATTTTCATAAATAACAGAAACAATACATAAGTGATACCAAAATTGTCATTACATTAAGAACATAGTACATCATGAATAAGGATTCTCTATAATCTCCACTCATTCGACATGATCAATAAATGTCTTGGGAACTAACCGTTTCGTTAATGGATCCGCAACCATAAGATTGATGTTAATATATTTAATTGACACATTTTATTTCTGAATTTTTTCTTTGATGGCAAGATAGTTCAATTCCTTATGATAGTATGCAAATTGTAACACTAATTTTGCAAAGATTTCATTTGTCAAGATCTTCGAATAAGTGATGGAATGATACACTTTCTGTCTCATTATATTTATTCAATCCGTCCCATAATTTTTGTAACATTCATTTGATACAAGTAAATTTAAATTTACTTCTTTTATCTTCTAACTTTAATTTTTAATCACATAATATTTCTTTTTCCATTTTTTTAATTCTTAACAACATATTAATATTTTATAAATGTGAAAACGCTACAAACAATTTGGGATGAATCGGTTAGGCAAATGATGCAAAAGTTTTGGAACAGAGGTAGTATACCATTCATTTTAGAGCAAGTTCAAACAAGAGCTGAAAGTGGTGATATTTTTATAATTTGCTACCAAATGAAAAAAACAGTGCTCCAATCATGAGCTAAAACTGATGAGAAAAGTACACCTATCATTACCACGTCATAAATGATGATTATTTTTTAAGTTCTCTTGTATACAAAATCATCGATTAGTTACAAATAAAATATTTTAATCAAGAATTAGATAAATATATAGTTGAAAAATTAATTAAATATTTGAATAAAATATTTAAATAATACTTTTTCTAAAATGTGGAAATCCATATAACATGTTGAAAATTCCCAAAACCTAAAAAAAATAAAAAGGAAATTCCCAAGCGATATAACACGGGAAAATAATTCTCATAACATACATCTTCTCTATCATCGACTTCCTTCTTCCTTTTCAACTCTCTCTTGCATCTGCTCTTTATTGTCACACTCTTCGTCCTCGTTCTTAAACCCATCCACGGCAATAACAAGCTACTCGAACCCTAACATGAAATCATCTTTCTCATCGGATTCACTGTACTTGTCACCTTGCTCCACCACCCGCCACTAGATAACTTGAAAGACACCCGTAAGATATTCGATAAAATGTCACAAAGAAACAGGACGTCAGATCATGAAACAACATGACAGAAGTCGAGGATAAAAGAAAAACACGTTTCGATTTCTTTACATGATCAAAAACACATTTACATAATATAGACGTATTGTTTCATTCAAATATTGCGTCGGAAGGAATGAAATAATGCATCTGTTTTTTTTCTTTTTTGTAAAACAAGTAAATCCCAAAAATCAATCAAATCCAACCCGAACACTAAATTACTCTAACCCAAACAAGTAGATTAGAATTTTCAATCAGTGTAAACGATCAAGGAACAATGATTTTAATTAGGGTTCCCAAAATAGTCAAAATCGAATTTTAGCTGAAATTGAAAATTTTGAAATGTTTTATGGATCGAAATCGATTAATTTGTATATATAAGATCAAATTGGAGTGATTCAAAACGAATTTGATGAGTTTTGGTTGAAATTTGATGAGTTTTGATTACGGAGAGAGACGTTTGTCTTGGAAAAAATTCAAATTATATCAAATCAGAATTATTTGTGCGAGTTGTATGTTTTGGATAATATATTTGAAAAGGTATATCTTGGAATAATTTTTTATAATAGTTAATTATTAAATCGTAACTGACAAGTTAAGAATGTTTTGATCATGAGATGATTTGTTACAATTGAAACTTTTTAGGTGTAAAATAGCTATAAACAATAGAGTGACGGTAACCAACCTGCATTGGTCTAGTGGTGTTCGACTCAACCTTCTTCTTGAAAGTCTTGGGTTCGAATGAACTGTATGTGATAAAATGCAAATACACTGCTTCAATAATGAACCAAATATGATGCTAAAATAGAATTGAATTAAAAATGATTATATGTTTGAAACCAAAGATATATATATCATTAGCATATCATCAATTATAAACATTTTTTTAAATTTTTTTATTTTTAAAAAAATTAATGAATATAAGGATAAGATATTCGATGAAAAAAAATCGATGAAGGAGGTGGATTCCGTCGACCCGAGTTTAGATCCGGGGTGGTTAGGGTGGTGTATTCCTCTCATGGGCGTACGACGAAGGAGGTTCTCTCTACCGTGGCGAGTTCTGATGATGTTCCTCAGGCGAATTCAAGGCCGGGGATGCCAGTTCCTGTGTCGGGGAAGGTGACCCAGGCCGGGGGGGGGGGGGGGGGGGGTGTTTTTATTGCGGCGTATATGAGTGCTGGGGTTTGGTAGGGGCATAATTGGTGAAAGGTGTGGTCAAAATTGTTTCGGAATCAGAAATCGTTAATTTTAACGGATTTGTTAACTTTTATGTATCACCACCCAAACAGGGGCAGTTTAAATACTTATTTTGAAATTTATGATGTTGCTACGTAAAGTGTGTGAAATTATTGACCGTTATAAGGGTTTTTCTTTTTATTTGTTTTATATGAAAATATTATATTTTTTTGTTTCATAATATAAATAACGTTTGTCTATTTAAATCGTTTTAAAATATTTAATAATATTCTCATATTAAGAAGACGAAAACAATCATAATCTATTATAATACAGTTTCTATCTCCTCTCATAACTGATACACTAAATCTCATTATTATCAAAAAAAATATTCTTTCGTCATCAAATTTCACATAAATTCAGCACACATATAAATTCACATATCCAATCAAATATCGTTTTCTATATTTTAAAACGAAAAGAATAAATAATTCAAAATAAATTAAAATGATAAAACGATATAAACAGCATAAACCGAAAGGAATATTATATAGTATAAATACTGATTGATTGATACATCGAATTTTGATCTAATTATCAAGAGAAACTGGGCCTTTGATTTTGTAAATGGGCCGCAACACAAAACTAGCCTATAGCCCAAATCATCTTCATTTTAGGGTTTTCCTCGTCAACCTATGATTCCACTCTATAAATACTTGTTATCGTCCTCACTTCCCCCAAAACCTTTCATATCGCAATCTCAACCTCTCCCAGAGCCGCAACCAATCGTCTGCGCTGCATTTACTCAATGTTCATCGGTTCATTTTATGTCTTTTTTCACTTTCTGTTTTTTTTTTTTTTTTCTGCGGTGATGAGCTTCGATATGTGTACCGGAGGCGAACCGATTTCGAGTCTGTCGATGTAGGCATCACAATCCTCTAAGAAGTTCTGAGCAACTCTCAAGTGGTTTGATAGAAATTTAATTTGTTCTTTTTTAGTTTTCTACGGTTGATTTGTGATTTTTGCGTGGAGGATGAGTTGATGATAGGAATTCATGGAAAGTCTGTCAATCCACTGATTTGCAATTGTGATGTTATACATGAATCCCGACAGGTTCTGATCATCCTCTCCCACCTTCTCTTTTGTCTTTCTTCTTCTAATGTGTTATTTGTTGTCGCTATGGTGTTTTGTTCTTGATTTTTTTATGGGGCATATGATGAATCTCATAGTTTTAATGGGTAATTTGCATCTGATAGTTTGTGATGCTTAATCACCTTGGAGAACTGATGCCTGCGTTCAAAGATTCGTTTTGGAATAACTTAATCATACATTCTTTATCTTCATGGCCAACGAAGTCGTAATTGGGACTCTGCAATGAGGACAACAAAGCTCCCTCTTCTGATCTGCGGTTGAGGAAATCGGCTGGCGGAATCGAACCATTATACCAATGCCACCACTGAGCAAGTCTCACGAAGTCCCCTACCTTTTTGAATGAAGAAAATTTGTTGATTTGAATGGCCTTTGTAGATGCTTGTCATCTTGTGAATTGGTTTATGTTTTGGTGGTCATCAAATGATGAAATTTGGATAAATCTTAGGACACCTTCCTACACAGCATTTCTTTGCTGTGGATGAGAATACTATTCCATTCTGATGATGTTTCATAAAGGATGTTCTCACTTGATACTAACGTTTGGTTTTTGTTATAAAAAAATGTTTTTGTATTGCCCGGTTTAGTTACTTCCGTTCGGTTTTTTTCTGTTATAAAGATGATTTTGTCTTATGATTTGTGTAGATGGAAAGAGTGAAAAACAAATTAATGGGATGGATGAATGCGATTTTTTTTTCAGGAAAAAAGTTTTTAAGTTATATATCCTAATTTAATTAAGATTTTGTTATAATTTTTGGGTAAGATAGATAGTTGTAATTTTAATGGTATTGTAATACTATTGGAGTAATATTGATAAATTATCAAGTGACTAGCTATGAACAAGTGTGTGTGTGACTAGTTATAAATAAGATTGTTTGTGGTTATTAATTAAATCAAAACGATTCAATGGTTCTTACCAAATTCAGGAAAATGAAAAATTGAGTTTAAAAGTGAAAAAAAAAACCCATTCAGTCTTCTTATCTTCTCCACGAAAATCTATTGTGTTCTTGGCAATGGGAAAAGCTATTGCTAAAGTGTTCCCTAATGTTCGTCATCAATTGGGTGCTTGGCATATCAAGAAGCATGAGGTGATTGGCATATTAAGAAGCATGAGGTGATGCATCTACCCTTTTTAAGAGTTAGATTTTGTGATTTTCAGATGCATTATTACTATTGGTTGAAAAGTGATTCGATTGAGGAGTTTGAAGAGGGTTGGGTGTATGAAATCTAATAGCATTTAGGACTATGAGAAGAGAGATTTTCGTGGAGAAGATGAAGAGACGAGAAAGCAGGAGCGTGGTTTGAATGGCTTTTGTTTTGTTTTTTTTTTTTTTTTCACTTTTAATCCCCATCGTTCATTTTGCTGGATTTGATATGAACGGTTGGTTCGCTTTCATTTAATTGCTTTGTGACTGACCATAAACAATTTGGGATATATTGAAATGATAAAACAATATATTTTTTTCGATTCGATATGAGAATTTGTGTGAGTGTTAAATTTATTTAGATTTAAGGAAGACAATTTATATTTTTCAGTTAATGGTCAATATATATTTAATACTAACTTTTTGATTATTGTTTTTGTTTACGTCATCAAATCGTTATATATTTATAATCCTTACCGCTAATGTATTGGATGTATTGGTTTTAGACCATAATTGATTTTGATATTGATTAATATATGCCGTTTATATTGATTCCATTGTAATTTTCATGAATGATATGGTTGTTTATGTTAATAATACATAATTCATATTATCAATATTTTACGTGAAGTCATAATGTTAGAACTCGTGTCTTAAATAACATATCGTATGATCAATATCAATGTTTATTATAACAGTTTGTACATCAAATATGTCAGTTTATACATAACACGAACAACATTATATATATGTAAAATATCGATTCTAATATAACACGAACAATAATTTATATATAACAATTCATATTTTTAAACTTTGTTACAATTTATATATAAATTGTGCTATATAAATTTGATATGGTATGATAGTTGACTATTTTGTTCTTCAACTACTTAATGCAGATGGAATGTACCTTATGGAAGTAGATCGTGTGCTTAGGCCCGGGGGTTATTGGATTTTATCTGGACCTCCCATTAACTGGAAGACGTACTACAAAACATGGAAAAGAACCAAGGAGGATCTCTTAGCAGAGCAGAGAAAGATTGAAGAACTAGCTGAAAAACTTTGTTGGGAGAAAAAATATGAGAAAGGAGACATGGCTATATGGAGGAAAAAAATAAATGCAAAATCCTGTCGAAGAAAGCTAACAAACACCTGTGAATCTGGAGAACAAGATGATGTCTGGTCGGTGTTGCATTACCCTCTTGAACTACAAATTTTCTCCATTGTTGACACTGTTTTCAAGCTCTATGATACATTCTTCACGGTATTCCCTCCGTCCCATAATACATACAACACTTTATTATTTGGACTGTCCCAAAATACTTGCAACGTTTTCTCTTTCGGTAAGTTTTTTTAGTCTAAAAACTACAAAATCAATCAAACTCAGTTACATTGTATCCATTATCTCCTCTTACATCCGCTACCGTAAATCCCACTGCCACTATATAAATATATATTTTTCATCAAAATCCATAAAAATTCAACACACACATAGATTCCCGTGTCGGGTCAAACGGTTGCATATAATTTGGGATGGAGGGAGTGTTTCATATCTTGTGTCTCTCAAAGAATTTGCTGTTGGAAATGTTTGTGGTTTTCTTTTTTATTGCTGTTGGAAATTTTTTTGAATGCATAGAGCTGTTAGCAAAATCTATCCTGTTAAATAGTTGCAAGGAGATCCTCTTGTCACTTCATTTAGGAGCTGTTTTTGCATCGATTGTGGTTGCAGGCCTTGTATATGTAGTATGTATCATCATTTTACTCATCAACTTTGATGAAATTAGTCCCGTGCTTTTGTGCATGATGGTTTTCAGTTGTTTTTCCTTGTTCAACTTTTTTTTTTTTCTGTTTTTGTCAAAACCTTCGAATTTGCTTAGCCTTAGAAGAGTTTTGGTGGATCTTTATTGACAATTTAAAGAATTGTTTTGCTTTAGTTTTGTTTAGCAGCTCTCTTTATTTTCTTCAAGACTTACGGGTTGGGGGCTCTTTTGTATAGGAAAAAGAAATTTAATGGTCAGGTGGGCACCTCAGTGACCTAGGCATTCACAGGTCCCGTTGTTCATCTGTCCTGTCCATTGTTAACTGCATAAGGTTGTGAGCATGAACACATGCTTCCCAATTTCCTTGGAGTGTCTTTCCAGATTTTAAGTGAATTTTGTATACCAGACTCATCTTTCCTGCAATTTCATTGGTATTTTTATCTCTTATTCTGTATAAACTCGAATGTCATTGCAGTTTACATTACACGCAGCTTAAAATGACTTGAGAAGTTTTTCCCTTTTGAAGGTACAAGAAAATGGAAGCTTGTGTTACCCCTTTCCACGAAGTTGCTACACAGAATGAAGTAGCAGGAGGGCAGCTGAAACCATATCCGGCCCGGCTTTTTGCTGTGCCTCCTCGAATCTCAAAGGGACTCGTTCCAGGGGTCACAGAAGAGTCTTATCATGATGAAAATAAGAAGTGGAAGAATCACGTCCGGGCTTATAAGAGTATCAATAAGCTTATCGGCTCTACAAGATATCATAACGTCATGGATATGAATGCTGGCCTAGGAGGTTTTGCTGCTGCCATTGAATCACCTAAATTGTGGGTCATGAACGTTGTTCCGACCATTGCTGATAATACTCTAGGAGTAGTATATGAACGAGGCCTCATCGGCATATATCATGATTGGTATGCCACCCTTGCCCTTCCTTTTTTTCAAATAAACCTTGGGCATATGGTGAAGTTTTCATCCGACCATGAATCTACTACCACTAGCATATTACTGGTTAGTGCTTCCTGTGCTTCTGGAGTATCCATCAGGAAGATAAAATTAGTAACAGTGTTGATGTTGCTTCAGGTGCCATGGAATTATCATCTTCGTCTCTTTATCCACTGTCACCTTATGATGGGTAGAGGGTTTTCATATAATCGATTACACATGATGATCCTCACACGGATCAAACAAACTAGTCATACGCACAATACAATCCCAGACCAGAAATCAACGACACGAACAAACTTGTGGTGGACAGAGTGTCCAACCCATAATAAGTTTCACATGTGTAATGTGATCTTTTGCCATGAGGTAGAACTACGATTTTATTAGTTGGTTTCTTATTATGATTGCGGAATAAGTGTCATAAAGATTTACATGTTCTAAACCAATTTTTTGAGCTCTTAGTAGGAGGTGTGTCAGTGTGTTCTGCTTCAATAATAGCAAGCCGTCTGCTTCTAAGGAGCATATTAAAGGTACCGAGAGTATAATTCTTTTTGGATACTACAAAAAACATGGAAGTTTCAAGAACTCGTTCCTTGACAATATTATATGCTGCAATCATCATTCTAGTTCTGGATCCTAACTAGTACTACTACCGCAGGTGGTGAAACCTGACATTGAAGCTGAAGCTTTCTCATCTCATCTATTATGTTACTTTCTCTAATGGTACGATTTCTCTTTGTATTTTTAGGTGTGAAGCATTTTCTACATATCCAAGAACATATGATCTACTCCATGCCAATGCTTTGTTCAGCATGTACCAGGACAAGTAAGATTTTTGCACCTTGCGTTGAACACGTAAATCCTTATCTTTCCTTTCTCTTCATCTTTTCTGTTTGGTCTTTCCTTAGAGACGTCTCACATGTTCAAATAATCAGGTGCAATCTGGAAGACATTCTTCTGGAGATGGATCGGATCCTACGCCCTGAAGGTGCATTGATCATAAGGGATGAAGTTGATGTAATGAACAAGGTGAAGGTGATAGCTCAAGGCATGAGATGGGACACCAAGCTGCTTGATCATGAGGATGGTCCCTTGGTCCCTGAAAAGATCCTAGTCGCAGTCAAGCAGTATTGGATTGGAAACGAAGATAACACGACCGTGAGCAGCAGTCATTGATTTTTCGAGTTAAAACCTGGCATGATATTTTAAAAGAACTCTTAGGGGAAGAGCTGGGTCATATTAGCGATAGATTGATGCTGGTATTCTTTGCGGAGTTCGGGTGAAGAATAAGAAGAAGAATGAATGTGCACGTGTTTATCATTGTTGATCGTCGAGCTTTAGTGGTTGATGAGTCACCGAATATTGTATCCTCGGGGAAATGGGACCATTACACGATGTGGTTTGCGACATGACATGTAGAAAGATACTGCAATTTTAGCTGGTGTGGTGCTGCATGTGTATGGTAAAGTTGTTCCGTTTATGCTCAGAAAGAGAGCCATTTCAAAGAAAGTGTAATTTATGAGGGAAGTATAACTTTTAGATCTCCAAAATTTTAGTGGTATTCATTCTGGAAAATTGTGTGTAGATCGCATCTCCTCTGAGGCTGTCTGCAAAAGAACAGACCATGAATATGTTGGAGTTTTGGAGTATCTTGGTGGACTGTTTTTATCAAATTAATTTGAACCCAAATGCTAATTCGTGTATTATATGAGATAAATAATCATAAAAATAAATAATTATAGTGGATTAAACTTACCTATCATGTGTTGTTTATTCTCTTTGCTCCATGAGAAGTCCACACTTTGATTTGGACCACATTTTAATGATTGTGTTGATTATATTATTTATATTATAAATTATTTTATTGCCCTTATAGTTTTAAAAGATAGAGGAGTAAGAAAAAGAAAAAACGAAAAAAATAATAGGATGAATTTTTATGATATAAATTAACAAACTTTTGATAGTTATGTAGAAAAAAGTTTTCAAATATAAAATAGTATTATAATTTTTATGAGATATACAAATTAAGCAAGTATTGTACTTTTCGTTGGACGAAAAAAGGTAGTATTTAACTTGATGTATTACACAATCAACTTAACCCCATTCAAAACTACATATTATGTGGTATTTAAATTTAAAATTATGATGACCTTTTTAAACATTGCAGTATTTCTAGATAATTCACGCAATGCATATGTTGTATTATTCAAATCGAGTATTAGATACAAATTGAATGATAGATCTCAAAAGATCTCAAATTATGATGACCTTTTTAAACATTGTAACAAAGTTTAAAAATATGAACTGTTATATATAAATTATAAATAGCACAGAGATACACATGCTTCATAAAGCACTCTTGTCTATTATTCCACATCATAATATCTTGTGTATGTGACATAACATTTCATATTTAAATTGTCAATAAAGATCCACCAAAACTCTTCTAAGGCTAAGCAAATTCGAAGGTTTTGACAAAAACAGAAAAA
>JAOVYX010016809.1:6296-23689 GCA_035668315.1 Drosera spatulata | reverse complement strand
ATATTATGCTTAATAATAAATTATCCGAAGTGTAACATTTACAAAAAAATTTATAAAGTATTTATTAAAAAAAATTTACAAGTAATTACTTTAAAGAATATTAAATATTAATAAAAATTTATTATTTTATTAAGGAAAAATCCCCACAAAATACGAAAATAGAAAAAAAAATTCCAATCAGGTACAAGCCGGGAAAGAAATTTCATTACATATAATTCTAACTTCGTCATCGTCCTAATCCTTTCCTGATTCTTTTTCCCGACCCGCCACCACTTCTTGTCTTCCTCTCCCCACGTCGCCTTCTCTCTATCCAGCCGAACCGTGCCACCGCCCTCCCCTGTTGTCGCCCAAGTCTTCCAGAGTTGTCGTCGTGTCCTCAGCCTTGCCTCACCGCCACAAGATGTGCACTGTTTATACCGACAATGAAAATCTAAGAGGAAAAAATGGTACCGTTCCAATATTCATAAAAGAAGTCAGTTAGTTGAAACCTTGAAAGTAAACATCAAGGTTCAAAATGAACGCAATAATATCTAAGTTCATTTCATCCGTTGGTTGTTGCATAGAAAAACAACCATATATCACAAGGAATGGGGGTAGGAACATGAAAAACATGCAAGAAAGATATTCCTTCTAGTTGAAGATGTCGTATTCTACACTAGAGGAATAATCATGAAAACATGATATTCGTATTATCCAACATGATTGAGATACAAATTTATACTGGCGCACTATTTGATTTGTTCAGGCACACTGTTTGAAAGAAACAGTGCGCCTCAACAAATCAAACAGTGCATCAGTTTAATTTTTCTCGAAACTTTGTTCACAATGAAACCAACAACTACGAAAATAAACACAAGATACAAAATAAAGTCACACTTTTTGAATTCCTTTTCTTCAATTAAAAAGAAAATTATTTCAGCACACAAGATTATATTCAAGAAAATTCAAATCATATGATGAAAACATGATATTCGTATTACCGAAGATAAAAGTGATAAATTAGGGTTTAGTTATTCGAATTTTTCAAAAAAAATTGAAATCATATGATGAAAACATGATATTTACGTTTACCAACATGACTGAAACACAAATTTATACTGACGCACTGTTTGATTTGTTCGGACGCATTGTTTCGTTCAAACAGTGCACTTGAATAAATCAAACAGTGTACCGGTTCAATTTTTCCCGAAACGTTGTTCACAATCAAACCAACAACTATGAAAACAGAAATTACAAGATACAAAACAAAGACACACTTTTTTAATTTCTCTTTCTTCAGTCAAAAAGAAAATTATTTCGGGACACAAGATTATTTTCAAGAAAATTGAAATCATATAATGAAAATATGATATTCATAATGCCCAAGCTGAAGGTGATAAATTAGGATTTAGTTATTCAAATTTTTCAAAGAAAATTGAAATCATATGATGAAAACATGATATTCATATTATCCAATATGATTAAGACATAAACTTATACTGGCGCATTGTTTGATTTGTTCAGACATACTGTTTCCTTCAAATAGTGAGCCTAAACAAATCAATCTATGCGTTAGTTCAATTTTTTCCGAAACGTGTTCACGATCAAACCAACAATTATGAAAATAAAAATCACAAGATACAAAATAAAGCCACACTTTTGGAAAAATTTTTCTTCAATCAAAAGAAAAATTATTTCAGGACACAAGATTATTTTCAAGGAAATTGAAATCATATGATGCAAACATGATATTCATATTACACAAGATGAAAGTGATAAATTAGGGTTTAGTTATTCCAATTTTTCAAAAAAAAAGTTGAAATCATATGATGAAAACATGACATTCATATTACCCAACATGATTGAGATAAATTTATATTGACGTATTGTTTGATTTGTTTAGGCATACTGTTTGGACGAAACAGTGCGCCTGAACAAATCAAACAGTATGCCAGTTCAATTTTCCTCGAAACATTGTTCACAATCAAACCAACAGTTACGAAAACAAAAATCACAAGATACAAAATAAAATCATACCTTTTGATTTCTTTTTGTTCAATTCTATTTTAAAAACAGGGTCAAGTATAAATATGGAGGAGTAGATCTCTGACTTTTCGTGAGACCACGGATGCGTTTTTTTACAATTATTATTTAGTAATGATCTTAGGTGTTCTCAAATGAATGAACCATTAACTGTGAGTGTTAATCATTTGGAAGGTATAAGCATACATGATTGAAATACAAATTGAACTGGCGACTGTTTGATTTTTTCAGCCGCACTGTTTGAACGAAATAGTGTGGCTATACAAATCAAATGGTACGTCAGTTAAATTTTTCTTGAAACGTTGTTCAGAATTAAAACCAACAACGAAAACAAAAATCACATACAAAACAGCCTATCAAATCAACGATGCTCAATAACATAAAAATTTTCGATATAATATTTTGTCGAACACCTTGTGTGCATAATTTAATTTTAATCAGGGAACAAATACAATATTGTAATTTTTCGAATCACAGCTGCTCGCTTCCTTCAGCATTTTTCCAATAGACTCAGGAACAAATACAATATTAAAACAGTGCGATCCTTTGAAACAGTGCGCCTAGGGCAATCCTTGATCGCGATGAAGACGCTGAGCACGACCACGATGCTCATCAAGATCATGATGATGAACACGGCAATGATGTAAACGACTACGAAGATGAACACTGTTTTCGAAGATGATGAACACGACAACGATGAAAGCAACCGGCACATTGTTTTTGATGATGATGAACACGACGATGATGTCACAATGACAATCTTGAATGCGACTACGATGATGATCTCAAATGGAAAACAGATGATTTGAAAGAAAGAAAAAAACCACCAAGGTGACGGTTTCGAGAGGGAGTCGGGTTGTTTCTTGGGAAAAAAGAAAAACTATAGGTAACGGGAAATATTTTTCCGGTATGTATGTTTGGGAGATTATTTTGAAAAAGATGTATCATGGAGGAATTTTTTGGTTTTTAAAGCAAGATTTCGTTCTTATATACATAAAAGAAAAAGTGAGGCTAATTCAAAATCAGCCTTCCCGGCTATGGCAAATAAAACTCACTACAGCTTTTGGTTTGCTTCCCGTAATTTTAAGGGACAATTATTTAAAATAAATAAAATTCTTCCAACTCACACTTTAGTACCAAGAAAGTTTTATACCACATTTAGATACCCAATCATACTTTATTTTATATTTTGATATCAAAACATCTAAACTATCCGCACTATCCTTAATTTAACCCGATCATACATGTTTCCTAACCTAACTCCTCTTCTAACCCAACCCAATCCTTCTCCTTCCTTCCACATCCCAAACCCTTCGAACCCATCAAGCCATCAAACACACCAAGCCACTAAGCCACCAATTCATCAAATCAACCAGCTGTTGAATGATTGAAATTCAAAAACTCAACCGCAAACATCCACAACTTTCTAATTCCTCGATAATCTTGTATCTCAATAATCTCTCAACAGGAAAGATAAATCTACCCAAAATATATAATTAACTCGTTGAGATGGTGTACGAGTTGTATGATAGCAACAGTGAATGAGAATCACAGTACCATTGATTCGCAATTCTTGGTTTTGTGAATACGGTTTTTGGGGTTTCTCTTTCTGGGTTTTTTTTTCTCTTTTATAGTAGGTGACAAGGGATATACCATGCGTTGCACGGGGATGGTTGAAAATTATTATAATAACGAAAAATCAATTAAAACTAATTTAGTATCAATTATTTAATCGGATAAAAGGAATAAATATATTTAAATATTATTCAACAAAAAATAATGAACATATAACAAAAAAAATTAAAATTAACTTGATAAAGGAAATAGGCTTATGTTCATATTATTTAGCTTTACAAAAGAAATGAACATATATTTTACATTTTAAGTGCATCATTAATTCATAATTTATTTTACAATCATATATCATTACTGTAAGTACTTTCTTCTCTAGACCTTCCATTATCCTCTAAATCAGCTTTAGCAATCGGTGGCTCATGGGTCTTTTTGCCATGATCCGAGATTTTTATTGTTACTTGCTTAAAAGTTAAGATCCATTTTTCGTTAACCCAATATCTTGAATTAGGTTCTTCATTTATCAGAATATGTCTATATCATGTCTTTATATCATCTCACCGCATTGTATTGGACAGTGTTTTGATCAAACAATCAATTTTATATGGCTCTAAATTGAATTTAGGATCTCCATTGATATTGTGATCATGTATCCATTGATTAATCCGACGTATATGGGACTTAAGATTTTTGTTAGGTTCCATAACGATAGTGTATGGGTTCTTTGAAACTCTTGATCTGTTTATGTTGTGTCTTGATCTTGACACGAAAAACTTTATGCTACATATAAATTCATGACAAAAAAAAGCTTATAATATAATAAAATATGATATAAGATGTCATTCTTATGCCTACTATTTTATTTCATTTTTTGCACTGATCCTACTAGGAAATTAAACTTTATCTATTCTCCTTTATTTTCTCTGTTTTTTGAAAAAAAATTTCAGTTTCTTCTTTGTTAATACATAAAATACATAACAGCACATATGTAAGAAATGATTCTACTGAAGCAGGAGACCCATTTCTTGACAAATCAAAATGGTCTAGGTAATCAACCATATGAGAAAAAAAGGAAAAAATATTTAGTTCAACAACACGGAATCTATAAACAAAAGAAAAAAGAAGAAGCAGCAGCAGAAGCTACCAATTAGCTGTCGCAATGAACTAAAAAATAGTAAGACTTGTTTTTAATTTTTTTTTTGTCTTTTTTTTCTTCAAAAAATATTTGGATTTGCTCATACTGTTACTTATGGGCAGCTTCTGCCGCTGCTTTCATTAACCGATATAAAAATCCTACATCAGAATAGCAAAATTATAAACTACCAATCTTTATCTAACAAAACATAGAAACTCCATCTTCTTCTCCAAATTTCCTCTTCTCAGAACCTCTAGCTTTGAAAAAAACCGCAAATTCTTCCTGGACGTAATCTCTCATCACAGATTATACTATACAACCTATATTATATATTTACACACATACACAAATTAGATCACATAAAAACATCACATATTTACAAAAAACACACAAAACCTGTCTTCAAAATATTTTTCCAGAACCCAGAGTTTAGACACAGCTTGCTTTGCTCATTCATTGGTATTTAGAGGACCGATAACATTCCTTACTTTCCTGCGGGAGGGTGGTGGAACACTTTCTCCTGCAATAAATAACAAAGAATGAATAAAGTAAAACTGATAGAATAGTGTATTATAAATTAATAAGTTTAATACGTTATTATGTGCTAAAATTAAAGCCAAATAGACCAAATTCTCAATTGAATACTTATTATAAATGCACAATTTATATTAAGTTGTGGTGGAAAAAGAATAATTAAATAATATGATATAAAAAACAACCCTCGACAACACACACACCCACAAACACGCTTTTCACACACACACTTCTCTCTTTGACCAGTGATGTTTTTTTTTTTTTTTTGGTGACGAGAGTGTCTGGGGTAGGTTCCGTGTACCTCGATTAATCCTCCGGACACTGATAAGGCGCCCCCCACCAGCATCGGGTAAAGCTTTGACCGAAGTCAACGGGCGTGGCCAACATGGATTTTGAGGCTAGTGAGATTCGAATCCAAGACCTTCAAGAAGAAGGTTGAGTCGAACACCACTAATGTTACTTTCCTTATTCCATCAAAAGTTTTAAAATGGGAGAAATCAGACACTATTTTCAGATTCCTCTAAATCGACAAAACAACATCAAATCACTAAAACACTTTGTTTTCAAAGATCTTAAACTCTAATCTTTAGATTTTTATGATTCTATTTTGCGAACACCTATTTGTTTAGTGATGAAGAATAGCTAACTTAGAGAGTGAAAGTTGTTGTATTTGATTCACATTTTGAGGTGATCAAAATTATTTTCTCCTTCCAGACTTGCAAAAGATTTATGATTTAGATCGATGTTGTTATGTAGTTGTGTATATGAAGTTGAAATCAAGAAGCTACCAAACATCACCAACATATAGTAACAACTACTGGGCATACAAAATTGAAAACAATAGTTCAACCTGAAATCAAAACAGCACGATTTTTCTAACTTTTAAGCTCTTGCTGTCACGGTTACAATTTCAGGGATTCTTCTCCCACAAATAACTTCGGCAATCCGGTGGATAAGAAAAAAGAATGAAAATTAAATAAGGTTTTCGTTTGGTTTGTGACAAACCTGTTTGTGGTTTTTACTTTGATTTTCAATCGGAGTGTAATTTTTTGGTACTGTTTCCACATGAATTTGTTGGGTTATAAGACATATAGAGTATATTGAAATTTAATATAAATAATAGTAAAATTTTGAGTATGTAAATTTGATGGAATTTTTTGAAATTTTTTACCTTGCACATTCGTGATTCTTCTTCTCGATTTATTCCTCGTCAAGTGAGTAACTGCTTATGCTATTGTCTTCTTTACTATTTGAACATCGTAAAAATAATTAAGATATTAAAGAAAATATCAAATGAATAATACAATATTATATATAACATAAGATGTTAAGGACCTCTTGTGATGACTTGTTGGCGCGTAGTCATCTTCAAAATTTTTCGTTACAATTATATTTGTTTCTGTTCCTCTTTGTTAAAATTGTAACTGAAAAACTTTCCATCGTTGTAAGATGTGCACAATAGGAGACGGTATGACATTCTTGTTTGTGTAACCCTTGTTAATCACGATGATCTTGAATGGTTTTCCAATTAAGTCTTGTGCAACTCGGCCAAAGATATGTACACGACTTACATCAGTATCATCCTTCAGGTAGGAAATCAATTTGTACCTGTTATCAATGAAATCGTTAAAAAAAGAAATTAAAAATATTTATATTTCTTATACATTAGTTGAGATTCATGGCATTTTTAAACTTTGATTTTTTACAATAATAAATAATAAGAATAAATACACCTAGTGGGTTTGAGTGGTGGGCTCATGTTACCATCTTTGCTTAACGTGCAACTGCAACTGCTGGTATAACATATTAATGAGAAAAAAGGCCCCTTTTTCTCATATATTGGCCTACTCAAAATTACCACTAAACTCAATTATTCCTCCCCTAAAAAAATATTCCCATCAAACATAATATTGTGATATTATATGAAATTAATGTTCAATCATTTCAATTACCTCTCGAAAAGTAGTTGACATATTTTAAAGGTAATAATTTAACTACTATTTCATCATCAATTTACTAAAATTTAAATGTTATAAATTTTTAAAATTTAAACTGTTAAAATATAAACTTTTAAAAAATGATTCGTACCATATTTGCTACAGCTGCGACATTAATATACATAGCAAATTTTTGATAAGGTGGTTAAGTAATATAATTAAAAAGTAAGTTTAAGATTAAAAAACAAAAAAATAGAATTAATAAGTGATACTTGATGATTAATGGTATAATTCAAAATTAATTAAAAAGTAATTATAATAAAATACTTGTAAGGTCCAAGAACTTAAATACTATAGTTACCAAGGAATTGGATGTTCTGAAAATTGACCACGAAGATCACACCATCAAAGGTCACGAGAAGGTTTAGCAACTTTTGTGCACTTGACACATGCATTATAGTACCAGCTCTGCCCATGCTCAAAGTCGGAGAGCATTGCTCTGCATGTGAAAAATTTTTCCTCTAATAAGTTCATAATCATGTTAATATGATAACTTCATTATGCTCTACATATTATATATGGATTATTTTGTACCTTGTATTCAGATTCAGTGAGATTTTTCAACTCAAAAACCGTTTTTCTGTTTACAGTCCACAGTTTATGTGGATGAAGAGCACTTTGTTCAGATTTTGATAGTAATTGCACTTCCATGTTTTCTGTCTGAAACCTACAAAATGTGTGTTAAACGATTATCAAATATACATGAATATTCAGTGATTCTTGACATTTTAATGTGTGATAGTGTGTTATGGATTAGAAATTTTATTCAATCTGCTTAATATAAAATACATAATGAAATATAATGAAGTTAAAATGAAAATATTATAATAGGATAAGACATACTGTTATGATGAAATGGAATTCAGAGTATAAAGGAAATACCAGTAAAATTAAATATTCAATTTCATCTTAATTGTCATATTTAATAAGCTAAGAATATAGCATATATTACAAAAAAAAAATGCATATCTTGGGAATACTTGAATGAGAAGGTAAAGAGCAAAAATGGGTTTTAAATGTTATCCACATGAAAGGAAAAATAGAAAAGATAAAGAGTTTGACAATTACAGTAATTATATCATAAAACAAATGCTTTAAACATTTAAAATATGAGGAAACAATTTATGTAAATAGATCAACTTTAAACAAATATATGACAACTAAAGAAATAAAAAGCACATTTATAGAATTAAAAAATGTATTTGAATAGACTCCTTTTTGTGCTGGATGAAGATTATTAGAGATATGAGTATCGAACATGGAGAAATGCAATATTGTTCTATTTTCTAAGTCATTTTAGATTTATAGCTAGTATTTTCAAAGAATATGGATTGAGAATTCAATCAATAGAGCTCTTGAGGTTGCCTTAAATAATTAAGCTCCAAGTAATATTTTTTTTTTCCAATACTCATAAAATTGTGGAGAACAACTAATATAGGTGGAAAAAGTAATTTTAAATAAGTAAATAATGTAATTTGGTATTGTATGATTAAAATATGTATGTAGACAATGGAAAATGGAAAAACATTTTGGAATGAAATTAATTTTGCAATGCAACTATTGTTGGCAAATAATTACCTTTTTTTATATTCGATTAGCTCAAAGATGTCTGCATTCACGTAGAATGCAGTTGCTGGTGAACTTGACAGATATACTTCTCCTTCAAAGTTAATGATAAGTGCTTAGATTTTAATAAAATCTTTGCGACCAACATCGGGTGGTAAATAGTTTATAAGAAAATTAAATACCTTTGAATTGTTTCACAATCATGACAGCAAAAGTCATTATAACTGGTGTTAAAGCAGATGCAATATCTACCTCATTAAGGTCATAGGCCAATTTGCCCCATAAAGTAACCCTGATGTTTTTTTTGCTATGCAATTCAAAACAATATATGTAATAAAAAAATAAAAAAATATTGAAAGTCCTAGAAATAACCTAGATGAGGGGTGAATAGATTATCTCAAAAAATTTCCTGATGATACAGTAGAGCTATAGGCTAGTCTGCATCATTTGAATCTACTGCAACTTGCAGAAGTTCTGCAGTTGAGACTTAAACTTAAAAAATTTGTCTCTTTGTATTTTTAAATTCTTTACTAACAGTTCTAATAATAAAGATCAATGCGGAAAAAAAATGACATAGGATTTTTATACTGGTTCAGACATCTGTTACCAACAAATAACAGAAGGTTAGTCCAATCTTTCCTTGGTGACCAGTGTAGTCAAGTCAAAAGGAGGTTCATTAATTCTTGTTTCTAACTTACAAGATAACCCCTTTACAATAAGAACCTACTTGATAAAGGATGAAGAACCTAAATCTTGCATTGCTCTGCTGCAGTTGCTGTCCTTCACTCGCAGACTAGTGAAGCTTCTTCATCAATCCTGAATCTTCAATTCAGCTCACACACAGCAAGCTTCCAAGGCTTTTTCTTCGTTTGAAAGCTTTGAAATGATGTTCAAGTTTTTCTCCGGCTTGTCAACCTCGTTCTCTGCGCTGTGAGTCCCTTTTTATAGGCTCAAGGAACCACAACCCATGATTGTACTATTTGATAGTAACAGCTCTCTCTACTACAGTAGACTGATCTGGCTTCATCTTTTCTGATCCAGTACGCATCACTTTTGCCTCAACTTCTCGTTTCTTTTCATTCCAACACAACTTATACTGCACCCAAACTCATACATCAGGTCTATTGCACTTCTCTGCTACACCCTCGTCTGCATGAGGTCTGCTGCACAATCTTCATATCGAGCATTTCTGTAACTTCACTTGCATCAAGCATTGCAACCAGTCTGCTGCAACTTACCTCCCACTTAACAGCTTCCAGACCTAATCTGCTAAGCCTGCTAGTGTAGCCTCGTTTGCACCCAGCACTGCACTCAGTCTCTACAATTTAGGTTGTATACTTGCACTGCAATATGGCTCACTTCACATTGCTGTTGGAACTGGCCTTGAATACAGAAATGGTCCTAGATCCTGAGAACCCTGATACACTTTTGTTATTGTATGTAGTTGATCTTTGGTCTATAATTTTAGTCTCCTTGGTAGTCTGCATTCCCTCAACCTGGTCTGCTGCACCTGGTTGCACTCGTCTGCACAGCCTGCGACCCATAGTCTCCAACTACCTAACTAATAGTTATAGCCTAAGTATCTATTACATACATAATTTCTTCTTAAGTTTTGTTCATCAATTTCTATACTAACGGAGAGATTGCACATTCCTATCAAATATAGTATTAATGCATTTCTTATTTGATATTTTCAATCATGACATCTCTTTTAGGCGTTGGACGTTCTTCAATATATATCGTCTCCACATCTTTCACACTTATAAAATGACCCAATACATCTACATGAAAACATAATATAAACTATATATTTTGTTAGAGATGTCAAAATTAATTAGCAAAAGACAAATAAAGTTAATAATAAGAAAAATTAGGAAATTTATACCTATTAATTCGATGTTGTGGTTAATTCGTGTGGACAATTCTTCAAAAGGTACAAAAATGAAATAATAGGATGGAATGACCATACTATTATCGTCAACCCTGGTAATAACTGTCGATCGTGGGAAGTGTAGCAGATTTACATGAGGAACGACTTTAAATTGGTCATTTGCTTCTGCAACAGAGAAATCTTTTATTTTGTAAACTTCCCTGACATGTAATTTCGTTTCAAAAAAAGCAGCATCACCTGTCGTCATCGTTGCTTGTATCGACTGATTCTAAATTAGAAGAATACATTAAATTAAATGTATGACTAAATAAGTATGATAAAATTATAATTAACTTTGAAACTAAGTAAGGCTATTTAATGGAACGTAAGAAGAGAAGCATTTAAATGAAAGGAAGTCTTTATACTCACCTCAATATCAAGTAGTATGCAATCTAAGCTTTGTAGTTGTCCTGATCTTATAAGATGTGTCAGCCACAATCGGATAACACGTGCTTCGATCGTGTCATAATTTTTTGAAGGTTGTAACTAACGAATAGATGTAGTCATGATCATACACTGCAAATTAAGAAACAAATAACATAAAGTGTAAGTTAATATTAGAACAAAACAACAAAATCCTAATAAAATTGATTTAGTTTTTAAATTTAAAAGTGATTAATTCAACAAACCCCTTTAGAAGATTTTGGAATATTTCTTTATATACGATATTTTTGACATGATTATTGCATTTCAAATTGAAATTTTTAATTAATATCTTCAATCCATCAGGTGATTTTACTCTGGATAAAGCGACATATAATTGTCCATGAGAAAAAAACTTGGTCTTCCAGGTATAAGCCAACTGTTTTTAATGATTGACCTGGACTTTTATTAATTGTCATTGCATAACTAATTCTAATAGGAAATTGACGTCGTTTCACGATAGATGGTCACTTCTTATCTTTGACCGATATTTCTATTCTTGGAATGTAAACTTTTTGATCGGTATTATTTTCGGTCAATATTTTCCTTCTATTATGCTATCTGTAAATTGAGTGATAAAAAGTCTTGTTTCATTACATAATCCATTGTTTTGGTCAATATTTCTTATAAACATAATTGGTATTCCTGTTTTTAATTGTAATTTGTGAGGAGTAAAGTTATTGAAATTTAATGTATTTAACATCTCTGTAGGATATAATAAGTTCAAATCTTCTAAGTTGCCAGAAGAATAATAGATAGAATCACAACCGTAATAATATTTATTTGATCTTGAAACTAATGGTAGCATATACGTGTTTATATCATCAGCTATCTTATTTTTCGGGGTAACTATGGCTATGAGTAATATCAATATGAACTGTGATTAATATCAATAGAAACTGTGAATAATATCAATATTAACAATATAAATTCAGTCAAAAACCAAAATGAAATGCATAGAAATCCTGCAAAATGAACGATGAATAATAGAAATATGAAATGTGAAGAATATCGATCATGAACTACAGAGAAATACAATATGAACTATTAAAAATATCTAATATGAACTGTTAAGAGTATCTAATAAGAACTGTAACGAATTCTAACATTAATTGTGAAGAATACCAATATGAACTGTGAATAATTCTAATATGAACTGTGAATAATATTAATATGAATTGTGAGAATACCAATATCAACTATATGAAACGAATCAAAAACGAAAATGAAACGCATAGGAAACCTACAATATGAACTGTGATGAATATCCATTATGAACTATAGAAAAATACAATATGAACTACAAATCAAACAAATAGTTTTACGAGCCATAAACTCTTACAATTCATATATCATTTTCCAAGCCTTAAAGTCTTACAATACATAAATAATCTTACAATTTATTAATCCAAAGTTATGTCAATTCGTATGCTTTGAAAATAGAACACCAATGATTCTTGTACATAAAAAGATATTTGTAAGAATTGCAAATTAAATGCATGCATTGTAAATATGAAAAACATGAATAGTGATATGAGCATTATGCATTACAAGTATGATAAACATGAACTGATTATTTTATTCAGGCTTCCCGCTCTGCTCATACTCCTTCAACGTCGTCTCAAATCCCAATCACATTATCACATGGTTCTTTATGCTATTTATTTGGTTTGGTTCGGTTACGTGGAGGAGTTATATCACTCTTTTTTATCTTGTTGCATGTCTCTGTTTTGCTATGGTATACCACATACTTAGGAGTTGCTCTCAAAATTATTTTTCTATCCTGATTTTCTTTCTTGAAATCTATTCATCTACATGATTTATGTTTACTCCTTGTTCTAATGGACAGGTGTGTATTGTTCTAATGTCCTTTGATTTCATAGAAATCTAACTGTGTTGTTGTGTATCGAATGTTTTCTTCCCAATGATAAACAACAATACACATCTTTATGTTTGTCACCCCAACCACAAACCCGACATCACAACACACACCAATAATTATAAACACAGTGAAATACAAAACAAAGGGGAAAAAAAAACATGCTTTGTCGACAGCACGAGATAGTTCTCTTGCCCCATCCTCCGTTCCTCGTCTTTACGTTTCTTCCCAACGATGTTGAACTTCCGACGAGACCATATCATCTCGAAAGGGTTTGGCTTTGGTGGTTGGGGTTTCATGAATATGGCATTCGGTACTGTTTTCTTCTAAATGGGATTTTTGTTGCTACCTTTGATTGGGCTCTTCACCATTGCTGCGGGAATTCGATCGAAATAAGCAGCATCAAGAGCATCGTCAGCGACCAGAGCATCGCTAGCAGCAACACCCCTTTTACAGAGACCACCACATTCATCAAATGGAGTCAGGCACAATACCGAGAAATTCCCGGAGTCAGGCCATGTGAATTAGGACTCTGCAGGTGGCAAAAATGAGGGCACAGGACGCGAGTTTATGCTCCCGTTGCCATGGTAAACCGCGAGCTGTGTTGTTGCCGTTGACGGTTGTCGGAGTCGAAAAACAAGAAAGTGGTCGTGTTCGTGAGAGGTCTTGGTTTGGATGTGAGTCAACAATGATTGAGGAATAAAAGAAAGTCAAATAAGTTAGATGGAGAGTAATAATATCATTTATTTATTTTTAGATATTTAGATATAAATAAAATTATAATTGAATAGCTAGATATGTCTTAAAATATTTTGAGTATCAAAATGTGAGCAAAAGTTGCCTATTTTAGTGTATTTTTTTGAATTTTAAATTCCTTTTTAGTGACAATAAAAAAGAAAAAACTGAAAAACATATGAAAATTCTTCCCCGTAATTCAACCAGGAAGCTGAATTTGATTCAGTGAAATTGTGTATGTAACATACTGCATGCATGATACACAAATGTAGCAGAAATATGTAATTTCATCTAGTTTTTGAGAAAAATAGATAAAATAAATAAATAAATAAATGAAAGAGGAATTGTGCATGATGCACAATTGTGTATGTAACGCTATTCAAGATTGAGGAATCCCCTTTAAGATCAAAAGAAAAAGAACAAATTTTTTTTTTTTTCATTCCTCCGCACAATCAACCATGGATATTTAACCATAACCCCCATGAATAGCATAAATGACAAGGAAAAATAATGATTGATTTAAAATCAATCATCTTGATTGATTTCATATCATAAAAAAGAAAAATTCTTTAAAATATTCTATATCTGTGATTCCATTGTGCAGAAGATTCCATGAAATCTTTCTTATTTTGATAAAAAAAATCAACCAACACAGCTGATTTAAAATCAGGCCCTTGCAAGCCCAAATAACAATTACTATTATACAGCAGACAAGTTGAAGCGGGCTTGATTAGTGGTGCTCTATATCAGCAAAGTAAACTAAAATAGCTGGAGGATCTTCTGCTTCACTAATGACAACCAATTCGATGGCCCAACAATGCCAACAGTCGCTTCCTCAGCCTGTTCTAATGTTCTATGAGCTATTGGTTTCGAGGGTTCAGGTTTTGTCCCTCCTTCGAAAGTTGTGTCCTCGATCTGAGAAGAAACCTCAGATTGTGTCTTGGTCTTTAATGCTATTTTGACTGGCTTCCCCAGCTTTGATTTATCTTCCATTCTGGCTATCTTGAGCGCTTTTTGGCAGATGGGAAAACCCTGATCATCCCATGACTCTAGTATTACTCCTGACCCCATGCACGATCTTCCCTGGTAGAATGCTGCAAATTGCCCAGCTGCCAGGCCTTGATCGTCCTCCGACAAGTGGACCACCGCAACATCCTCATTCCCATCATTACCAGGTTCCATCGTCAAACTGCAATTGTAGGAGCCAGTGCCATGCCGAACCTGTAATTCGTTTCAGGAGACGTGATAACAGACTCGCAGGGCCGAATAGAACAAAAAAGCAAATGATAGAACCCACTGCGGACAGATGGATCATAACCTTGCATTGCAGCTGAGATATCTCCTCCGGGCATAAATCATAAAACCATTTCAAAGATCCAACACGAAACACACGCCTTCTTTTGTCAAGCGAGAAATAATTCCTCGATACAAACACAACGTTGTTCTCGACATCCTTCTCAACCACATACCTAACAAGAAAATCAGCAGCGTCAATGGAAATGGTTCTAGTTTTTTTTTTTTGGATGACGAGGGTGTCCGAGTCAGGTCACGCGCACCTCGACTAATCCCCCGGACACTGACAAGGCGCCCCCCACCAGCATCGGGTAAAACTTTGACCGAAGCCAACGGGCATGACCAACCTGGATTTTGAGGCTAGTGGGGTTCGAATCCAAAATCTTCAAGAAGAAATAAGAAGGTTGAGTCGAACACCACTAGACTAATCCAAGTTGGTTTGGAAATGGTTCTAGTTCTTAAGAATGCAAGGAAAAAAATAATCCCAATGGAAGGCGAAGTTAGATTCTCATGTAAAACGGACAAAAGAATATACCACGGGCCGCCGGGCAATCTTAGACCTTGGCGTTGACCAATCGTATAAAACCAAAAGCCACGATGCTTGCCCAGGAAATCGCCACTTTCAGCTTCCAATATCAAACCTTCCCTTTCTCCAATGTGCCTTGCAACAAATTCACTAAATTTTATCTGCAAAGAAACAAAATATGTTTATAGAGTAATCACAGCACCACATAAAATGGAGAACAAAGGCAGAATCAAAATTATATGGTTCAAATGTTTGAACACAACCTCATGATTAAATGCCAGTGAAATGTAGCCTAGACAAGTTTAGGACAGTGTCATGCTAGGATCATTGGAGGAACAACAATAACAAATCAAACCTTTATTCCATCAAGTGAGATCGGCTACATAAATACGACGACGCCATTCCAATCTGTCATGTACATCATCTTACAGATGATAGGCATCATTTGAGGAAGGAAAAAGAAAAAGAAAAAAAGAGTTCAACGCCTTCGGATAATTGGATTCTTTCCGTCAACTAAGTACTATGTGAAAGGAATGCCACATCTCACTAATTATAATGTGGAGTAAAAGGAAATTTAGACCCAAATCCGTGAATCACTGCTCAGCACAAAAACTTAACTCTAAACTAGTAAACCATCACATTTTATAGTACAAAAACTACGCTAAAGGGCAGGAGTCAAATTCTAAATAAGATCAGCCTTTCATGCATTTTGCAGATTGGAAATTAGGCAGGAAAAAGAATGGTTGAGCACTTGCAAAGACAACCATAACATACTTAGCAGATTACAGAACCAACTCCAAGATAGTATTTACATCCATTTGTAGACTTGGCTTTTCCTTTGGATGTAGACATGAAAAGTGAAGAGCAAGCATGTAGCACGCATGAGATTTTAGGGACTCGTAGGCTTGATATTCCATTATCAATCAGTCTCCATGCTTCCAAAAAGCAGTTGGATGAAATGATATACAACTTCTAGTTTCCCCTCCCAGAAGCCAAACTACCAAATCACCCTCAACCGAACACCCCCACACCCGCCTGCCCGCCCTTTTTTTCTTTTTCCTTTTTTTTTTTTGAAAGGCAATAAAAGCCACTCAGGTAGCATGCACGATATTTTTTTCTTTTTCTTTTCAACACTCCAATACCACTCAACACATTATCATTACAGATGGCAAGGTTCCAATTCTAATTTCCAAATATAAAAGAGTATCAAGGAAGATAGAACATGTCGCAGGTAGCTAGGAGCCATACCTTCCCGAGGAAGCATATACCCTGTGAATCCTTCCTTTCTTTGTTAGGCAAATCAAACATTTTCGCGAGGTAGCGAACCTCATCCTACAAGTAATGCACAAAATCAATTTAGCATTTACAACTCTACATCAAGCACCAACACAAAATTTAACTCAGCAGATCAGCGATTTCTTGTGTATAACTAGAATAAAACATGAACTTTCCAAAAAAAAAAAAATGAATAAAACATGAAAAGTAGCAAATAATTTGTGGTCAATTCTGGTTAACAATTACTCCCGAGAGGAAATATTAGGAGTAACTTTTGAGCATCGCCAACTTTTGAATATACTTCAAGTTTCATATTGACAAGACAACAAAAGGCAGTCCAGTCAAATGCAAAGAGATGATAAATCTAACCTTTGTTATACACCCGAGAGGAAATATTAGACGCTTAAGTTGAGCCTGTGAGAGGTGTGATAGGAAATAAGTCTGATCTTTAACCTGTGCAGTAAATTATACAAGGAGAAGATGCATCACTAAGGAATGAACAACAC